>JAUMHR010000063.1:6936596-6949497 GCA_032361145.1 Enteromius fasciolatus | reverse complement strand
ACATAATTTGACCATTAATTTTGTGACATTATAGGGGAAGCTGAGCTTCCCTTGCAGTCTTAAAGAAATCGCCGCTGTTGCACTTATATTACAGTTACCAAACCTCAACATGGTTCAGATTATTTAGTTTAAGAAATTTGTCAAGTTGTTGTCCTTAAATTGTTGTTGTGTGTAATTTCTTACGCATCTCATCCCTATAGCTTCTATAGCCAATTCCAAAACATGATTTTAGAGCCATGAAACAGCTATTAATGGAGTCCAATACAGTTGTTAGGGATTATTAAATTATCTGGTTAGTTTCTTAACAGTTTAACTGTTTCAATAAAAGTATTCAACAAAGCTATTTTAGTGATACAGTAAAGTTGCAGAGCAGCAGTTTCTGTGTTTATGTATGTGTGCACTGCTTTATGGAAGAGAGAGCAGGAAAAAGAAAGCATGCTTTTTGTAGATAAGATATAATTTGGTTGGAAAAGCATGGAAATGGTTTGTCGTTTTCATCCTGTGGTTTGTTATATTTGTTTGATTGGTAATTGATTTTATGTTTTTTGGTTCTTTTGCTGTTGTCGGCTGCAAGGATCTTTGAAGTAACTAAAATCATTTGGTGAGGTGGTATGAAAGAATAATGTGGTCAAGACCTGCCTGCAACTACTTGAGCTGTGCGTTTTCTGAAAAATAATTGCATGTTCTTAAAACTTTCAACATTAAAACTCAAGCATTCAACAGCCCTGTAGTACAGTAATAAGCAATTTATGTCCAGAAAAGTGTTTTGGTTTCTTTCAAATTAAATTCCTTTATGTCCAGAGTTATGATGATGTAGAAAACAATTATGTTGGAGATCTTTTGAGTAAAGGCTTTTGCTAAATCGATGCTACGGGCTCAGGTGAACCTCCAATGGCTATATAATACAGCTTGAATATTTTTTTAAAAGACATTGGCACATTTATTCAAATATGATACATTAATGCAGGGGTGCCCAATTGACTGTCCTGCAAAGTTCAGCTCCAACTTTAATCAAACACACATGCCTTTAATATTCAAGGGATCTAAAAAAGTAATTAGTTGCTTCAGGTGTGTTTGATTAGAGTTGGAACTAAACTTTGCAGGACAGTCGATTGCCAGGAGCAGGGTTGGGCACCCCTGCATTAGATGACGCGAAAATGACATTAGAGAAATTTCAAAAGTAAACGTCTTCACAGTTTCTACAACAATATTTAACAGCACAGCTGCTATCAGCATTTGAAATAACAAATGAGTTAGCATAGTCAGTTAATAGCAAATCAGCATATTAGAATTATTTATTAAAGATCATGTGACACTGAAGACAGGAATAATAAAGTTGAAAATTCAGCTTTGCATGAGAGGAATAATTTGAATTTTGATATACTGTTTGTGTGTATATATAGTACTGTGCAAACGTCTTAGGCCACTAGTATTTTCACCAACATGGTACCTATGTTTGTTCTGTTACATCCTGTCATTTCAGACAGACTGGATTATGATCAGATCAGATCTCTGTGTGGAGCACTCACTGCATTATTACAGTTACGACAAAAATAATGTTTGGAAATGTAAACTGTTATTTCCAACTGACACGCTACCGCAAAAGATAAAAATAACCATTTTTTGTTGGTGAAAATACTAGTGGCCTAAGACTTTTGCACAGTAATATATTTATATATAAGCAGTTCTTTTCATTTTTAATGATTCACAAATATAAAAAAATAAACAAATATTCATGCAAATAAATTCACTTGGTTAGGATTGAGACATTTTTTTTTTTTAAATCTAACCATACACACACTCATGCCACCAGTCCAGGGAGACCATTTATGTTTTTACCACTGCAGGCTGGGAATGTGGCAGCACCTCTGCAGTTAGCCATCTGTTGAGTGGACACGGCTTAGACTCAAATCAAACGCCGCCACCCACACGCTGTGATGGTATCGATACTCTCACCTCCCAATGCTTCATCTATCTCCAGAACAGCGGGAACATCGCTCTGCGTCATACTGACTAATGAACATTGATAGCCCTCGAGGAGGACAGTGGGTAATCCCGGGAGCATGTCGAGGAGACGGGGATCAATAAACGCTGCTTAATAACTGTCCATCTCTCCAGCCGCTAACACTGATGACCATTTGGTCAACACAACACTCCCTATTCAGACTTTTGTCTTCTTTGTCACGATTAATTATAAAAAAGATAGTCATTTTATATATATATATATATATATATATATATACATTTTTTTTTATTTATTTATTTCTTTCTTGCACTTGTGTGTGTGAGACTGTGCATTTAAAATCTGAGACAGCTCGTGAAAATGTGTTGTTTTTGCCATAACGAATTAGATTATCTGAATATCAATTTGTCCCCGTTTTGCTGTAATTGGCTCAATTTGTCTCAAATCTCATAACTATCGTAACCAGGCAGCATGATTTAAGAATGATCCTAATCCATTTTCCATAATAATATTTCTTTGCATTAATATTTTTAATATCCTTTCTGTTTATTTCAAGGTTTTAATTATATTTTGAATCTCAAGTTGTCATTGTGCTGCCAGATTTTTAGATCTCCCTATTTATGTACAAATGTATTGCCTTCAGCAAAGACCACATGGACTTAATTAAACTACTTTGTACCCTTCAGTGACGGCCATCAAACTGTAGAGCCTGCACATAAAAAGAGAGTCATTTTAAAGATTAGCTCACCTTCTCAATATTGGCACCGTTTATCTCTGTTCTTTAACTCAAGAAGTGAAAACCGAAGGCAATCCAGGTAGAAGCAACAAATTCACTTTACCTACAAACCTATACTATTCTGGCCAATCTATACAGTAGCCCCTACAAAGACAAGCTAGAAATGAGTTTTATTGAGTCAAATAGAACAGGGCAGTAAGAATGAGACCAGATCAGGGGAGTGAATTGCCTTGTAATTGCAAACAAACCAAGAGTTGAGTGCACATGTAAGGCTGTATGTGTGTGTGTGTGAGAGAGAGAGAGAGAAAGTTGCATGCTATCACAGTGTTTGCTGTGGTGAGGTGCTGTGAAGCATGGGACTACTGCACAAAACAACCAAAGCATTTAACTGTGAAACCCACATCTAAATGTTTACCTAGTTAGACAAACATTTTTATATAGTTAATTATTAACAGTAATTACTAATTATAATTTATTAAATTACATAAACTAGCCCCAAAATTGACCAATGCAATAAAACCTTTGTGATTAATTCAATAAATAAAATAAAATATATAGAGCACGACATGGCATTAAGCTTTTGATTAGTTGGGACTCTCTGAATAATATAGTGCGTGGGCATGCATACAGAAGGAATAGACTGAGAAATGTGGTGTGATTTTAAGTAGGGCAAATCAACAGAAATCAAAGTTCAATTAAGTAAAGTAAAATGACCCAGGCTGAGCTGTTTCAGCACCGCTTTTAAAGGGACAGTATGAAAAAACAATGCTTCAGCTTTTAAGAATAAATTGACATACAATGTAAGTTTCACCGTGACATATTCTACCTTTTTAGACCTTCGACCTTACTCTCTATTGAACTATATTGCCACCCAGCTCTAATTTGCCAAATGTGACTATAAGACATGCAGATACACTCTCAGGAAAAAAATTACATAAAGCCATCACTGTGGTTATAGACCTATGGTACAAGCATGAAAAGGTACATCTTTGTACCATTTTCCCCATATGTGGTACATATCAGTGCATGAAAAATACATTATTGTCACCTGAATGTGACAGTTTTGTGTGTACTATAGACATTAAGATCTTGGTTTTCTGTAAAGCTGCCTTAAGACAATGCGTAATGGGAAAAGAGCTATACAAATAACTTTACTCATCAGTATGAAAGGACAATGTATGTTTATAAAAGGGACTCATTTCACATTTGCGACATCATATAGGTGACTAATTAACATATGACAGTCTATCAGCACATCACATCAACAATACCTATAATTTTTTAGTACATCCTGTAAGTTATAAATAAAACTATTATGCTTAAATATCAAAACAAGAAGATTTGAGTTTGAATGATCGAATCTCATGTTCAACTTTCTCCAGTTTTTATGCAGACTTTGCAAAGTGGCTGCTATTAAAGAAAGGGGTATGAGAATCAATTCAAAGGGGACATACCCACTTGTAGGTACAGCTATTACAGCAGCAAAACTAAACCCATTAGAAGTCAGAGAGAGGATTCAAAATTACCAACATTGGTGCAAACCTGTACAAAAAAATGATTAATGGATGTCAGGAGAACAATAGAATAAAATAAATATATTTAATGACCCCTTTACAAAGTTTGCATTCTCTCACTGTCTATTTTATCATCTTCTGCTGTATTCTCTATTGCGATGTGTTGTTTGTCAAATACTGCCTTATCTTTTATAAAAGATAAATCAAAAGATAACTGATTTGTTCTTTGTGAGTTCTTTGTGAATTGTATTCAAAGCTAACGTGCATATTTGAAGCTTCAAGAGCTGTTTTTTTAAAGAGAAAATGCATCTATTATGCAATAATACAGAATAAGCAAATAGCTTGCTTTCTTGCCAAACGACACAAAACTGTGCTCCGTTTAATTTCCAAACCAACTTCACAGCGCTTGTTCTCAATAAACACCTGCACTGTTAATGACTGGTTTATCAGCCTCCACCATATTTTGTCCTCATTACGAGCCAATCAGCATGGTGCATTTTGTCAGCCTGCTAATTACAGGCCAATCAGCTTGATGCATTTTGGTGAACCACTCATTAGGAACCAATCAACACAGTGTGTTTAGCTGAACTGCCCACAGATTCTGCAACTTGTTGCCCTGATTTGACCTATCAGTCCTTTCCATCAGCTCCCAAATGAACATGAAGGGATCAAAGGCAGAACTATGTGAGGCATATCCAGTGTGGCCTAACCTAATTATGACTGATGCCATGCCAAGCCCGCTGACTTTAGCCTTTGACTGTAATGAGCATGATGACAGCTGGCAGAAAACCATATATGTTACATATACAGAAAGAATTAGTCATGTTACACCAGAGGTGAGTTTATACTGTATGCAATGAGAGGCTTTAATGCATGTGAATGAGGTTTAGTCACACCGTTGGCAGAAAGGATGCCTGCAGGTTTCATTAGAACTAGAAGAGATAATGTTTATGCCAGACTGCGGGCAATGTTTTATTGTCGGTATTGTGAGAATTCACAGGTGCCACATCATTACAGTTAATCTGTACACACAGGGTCCAAATTTAATGTTCGCCACACGCCAAACACAAGTAAAAATAGATTTATTGAGTTGGTCGGCAACTTTATTAGGAAAAGCTGCATTACATGGTATATAAAGAATTGCATGAATGATAATTTTATCCTTGATGATGTGAGTGACAATTTATCTGCCAATCTGACACATCTTCCTTTTCTTTAGACCGCTTACAGTACGTATGTCTCAGTGAAAGATTCAACACTGTAGAATGTTTCCTGAAGTTCATGATGCAAAATATTCCTTGCATTACATCACAAACTCTTCACATTTTTGTGGTTTTATGAAGAGACAGAGACGGGCTTAACTTGTATTGAGGCTTCAAAGAATTGATGGTCAATGAATCTAGACTAATAATCAGTTTGATATGTATTTTTAAACACTAATAGTGTATTTTTACAGATTACAGCCATCTGGTACGTCTTTAAAAATAGCAGTGCAATAAACCGAAAATGGCACTTTACAGTTTAACAGAAGAAAATGTTATTTTATAAAATATATTTTGCAGAATAATAATGTTAAACGCAGTGTAATAATATTATATAATAAAATTCAATTCAATTGAAATATTTAGGCTATATGTATATAAAAGATTTTCTCCTTTTTACTAGCCATTGCAGAAAGTTATTTTATATTTTGGCCCCCGAACACACACTCGTTCAAGTGAAAGGCACATGTCAGCTCTACAGGGGTTGAGGTTCACACATTCTCCAAGCTTGAGAGTTTTGTTCTTCATGAACAGAAGTCTCTCGCAGACAGAAGGGACAGAAAGGCTACAGTAAACAGAACAAAACGTGCCTCAGTTCACACATCACTTTATATCCCCTCCCAGGCAAAGACCATCAGACCCTGCATTGTTGATCTGTATTCTTGTGGTTGCAGCACATGGACTCAACGAGAGTCCTGTTCATTTGTATTCACGTGACTGTGGCTCAGCCTCAATTCCCCCTTATTCACGGCCAGCCTCCGTAGCACTAACAAGAAGTCTCTGCTTGTAAGCAAGGTAGTAGCGTTCTTCGGCACCCTGCTGAGATAAAAATCACTCCAGACAATCTTCGGCCTTTCCCATTCTGCCTGTCGGTATGCCGCATGGAAGTCGTAAAAATGCCAGATTCTTTTATTGAGGCTCTGGTAATTGTCCTGGCAGTTTAATCGTGCCTTTACAAAAGACGGCAGAATGACGGGCCGTTAACATAATGAGCGGCTCTGTCACCTCCTCCTGCGCTTCAGTCCTCTCTGCCCGCTGCACGATTATGTGTGTGCGCGCGCTTTCCTTTATCTAAATCCAAAAAAGGTCTCCATTTCTTCTCTTTTCTTCTCTGTTCTCTCCTGATGATAGGGGCGGATTGGATCCTGTGCGACATGCCGACTGAATGGATGACTGACTCTAAATGAGCTCACACAGAGGGTGCGTATTTTAGACCTGACCTCACACATATAGATCTATACATATTGTCAGGTGTGCTAGATATAACACCACATTAGGATTGGGTGATTTGATGGCAGAAATGTGTCTTCCTGAGTAGAGATCTGGTATATACCAGAGAACATGTAGTGTCAACATCATTTTCTCTTACAGTATGTCAGATCTTTGTCATAAAGGTGTGAATCTGTAGCATGCTTGTGTTGTTTTACGCTGCTTGCAGGGTTTCTGGGTGTCTTAATTTATCTCCATTCACAATTTAAGGCCTCAAAAGGTGCATCTTGCTCAGTATTTTTGTCTTGTTTTCCAACACAAAAGTCTGAACAATACACATTTGCAGGAGATGCACCTGGAAAATGTCAGCTACTTGTTCTTGTTTCTATAAAAAATACACTTCACATCAATTTCAGTCTGAAGGCACAGTAAAAGTTATTTCCATATTATAATGGAGAGCTAGTTGGAAATAGTTTTTTTGTTTTTGTTTAGTTTTTTACCCCTAAACTGTAAAGTGTTGCTACAGTAATAGACTTCTTTGTGTTCCCTAGACATTTGCATTAAGAGAACATATTGATGTACTCGGTTCCTTTAACTGTGTTCCTCAACGTGTCTTTATTTTCTCTTGAAAAGGTCTTAAATCTAACTTCATCAAACCTGCAGAAACACTGTGTTTATGTTTACATTTGAAAAATAAATAAATAAATAAACACGCAGATAAGCAGAGTTTCCACTTTGCTATGGAGAATCGGTATGTTGGAAAATTGAACGAACTCATAACTTGAATGAACCCTAGCATTGACAGATATAATTTCGAGTCTGTTAGGAAAGTTGCTCAGCAAAACAACACTACTGCCAATAAATGACAGAACTGAAGAGCTATAATTAAATAGATATAATAAAAAATTGCACTGCAATATTCTCAGATTCTCACAGATCCTAGATACACGGATCTAAGAATAGCTTAAATGTCAGTGAATGTAATATTTAGTAGCTCCTAACAGGTGAGAGCTTACTGCTAATTATTCTATCAACGCAATCTAATGGCATTTTACTCTAATTTATGTTTTGGTGAATTTGTGGTGAATTAGTCTGTTTCTGTATTATCACGTTCTCATTCATACATTTTCATTTAGGGATTTAGGGATTGACCTCCTTTTTTTCAAAAACCATAGATTTTCATACCAACCCAATTGTATGAATTCATACGAAATCACTAACTTTGTTATTTTTATGAGACTGGGTTTATTAAACATTAATATGTCACGGTAGCAGGTTTGTTTTTCACCCCAAAAGACACACTGAGCTATCCCAAAATCATAACAAGGATGAGGATGCAAAATATTAATTAAAAATACAGTTAATCATTTTAATAATTTTTCATCTCACCCTCAAGTCATATCAAACTCATAAAACTTTAATTCATCTTGGAAATACAGTTAAAGATATATATTTTTATGAAAGCTGGGAGATTTTATGTCCCTTCATGGAAAGTAATACACTGAAACTTTTCACAATTCAGAAAGTTCATAAAAATATAATAAAAGTAATGTTTATAAATCAAATCACTCTGAAGAAACATCACTTTATACAATGAACTAATTTAATTTAGGCTTTTTTGACATACAGTATAAACAATTGATCGACTCACATAGAGCTTATCAAATATGGTAAATGAAAGTTTGTATTTGATATATTCTTCAGTATGTGTATGAATTGTCTATATATATATATATTCATCATATAAAGTAATAGAAAAGACAGCTCAATTCAACATTTGAAAGTGTTAAAGTTTGGGACAAATAAAAACGTAACGGAGAGATGGAAATCTCTCAGGTTTCATTAAAATATCTTAATTTGTGATGCAATAAGGGTGACTAAATGATCACGAAATTGACATTTTTCATGATTGCTCATGTTAGCCAATTATATAAGATTTAGGTCAAAAATTCCACCTTTAGACGCAATTCTGTGCAATGAGTCCCTTATTGAGACACATAACAGCCGTGTCTGCTCACCACACATTAATACTCATCTATCCAGCCTACTTATCCCCAGCTGAATCGAGTCAATCCCAGTCAATATTCACTCACAGGGACAGCCAATTAAAAAGTCACCCCAAAAATCATGCTGAACGAATAGACTAAGAGATGTGTGCAGAGGATAATTAGCAGGGTGAAGACAGAGAACCTGGACAGGCCAGTAGAGGAGGGGAGGGGCCATTCACATTAATGCTGGTGAGAAACAGCAGCAGTGCCAGAATGAATTCATATCCCAGCGTGGCGCAATGAACAGCACTGCATAATGTAATCTGCCACAATTCAAGGTTACTAAATGTGCGGCTAACAAATTTATTCAATCCCCTAAGAGCTTAAAGGGCTAAACGAGCATTAGTCTAGGAAAGGTGGAATTCATTTGCCTAGTGTGCATGAAACTGTTAATAAAAATGAAAATTAAACAATTATCACTTGTATGAACGATCTGAGAAAGAGTCATTTGGATTTGCTCAAAGACTCAGTCCTACACTGAAGTGATAAAATGAACGATTCAAAAAGTATAAAGTGATGTAACACGAAATGACATGCTAATCATTCTTCTCATCTTTATTCATTTATAACCTAATCATATTTATACCCAGATTTTACATGGTTATGTTGTAGACTTGGTAGCAAAGTTTGTCTAAATGATTACACTGCAACAAAACAGTTGACAAAGTCCATTAACGTTTCTCCTTGGACTGGAACCGTGATGGCTGTCAAAGTGAAGTGTGACACAGAAGGACACTAACCAATCATCTCTCACATTGCTTGCATCTCCCCTGCAGGAGAGGACGCTTCATAGGTTGACCCAAAATATTTGCTGTTAGCAGAATATTGTGTTTCTAAAAGAGGCAAAAGGAACACACGCCGACTAAAAAGTGCTAAGGATACAATGTAGTAAAGCTTGAAATCGCCTAAAAGTGGAAATTCTGAACCACCACCAAAACAAACACGTGTGGAAATCAGTGCAAAGGTTTTACTCTGCGTCAGTGACTGTATAAAAGGTGCCTCTGGCTGTTTAGCTGGTGGCTATATGTTCTATCGTCCTCTGCTTGTGAACCTCAGTGGAAAACCAGTGTGTTTCAGAAGAAGAGAGAGTATATATGTTACACTTACAGTATGCTAGCCCGTGATTGAATGTCCGTTCTGGTTTACTCTTGTTTTTAATCCTGTCCCACTTTGGTTTTTGCTCCACAATCCTAGTATGAACCTGTTGTGGCCTATTGCTTTCTTGACCACAACGGGTATTATGCACCTTTTTTTATATTTAATGTTGCACGAGTGGCAGGCTTGGTTTAGTTTTTTTGCCCTAGGCTAAATAACACCTTAAATCAGCTTAGCACTTCATTATGTAAGGGTAACACATGTTTTGGCTATGATACAATTTTCAGATAGCGTGCAAGGAAAAGCATACCAACTAAATATTGAATCTTTTTAAGTAAATCAAGCTAAATTGCAACTCTTTGTTGTGTATAAAAGAAAGCTTTGACATTTTGGTAATAACTATTTATGCGTTCCACTGCAAAGCCTGCTGGGGTGCTGGATGATGGCAGATTTCTGTCCAAAGTAAATTATCTGCATTACTTGTGATTATCAAAGATAGCTACCTTTCTGGGGGAAGTTGGAGTTAAAAATCTCTTGAAAATATAAGGGCGCTCAATGACATGATGCTTTTACGCCTCCCACTTTCTCTTTGTTCCATTATAAGTTTGTTAGAGTATAAACTTAAAAACATTGTGACATTCACATTTATCTCATAAATGTATCCCATTTGCGTTTCATATTCAATGTGGAAATTTAAATCTAAAAGCACTAAATGAAGCACGACTCTAGCAGCAATGCTTGAGCGAGGCTATTAAACATCATACAATCTAAGAGGGCAAAACAGGACTGTCATCATCAATCTGAACTGTTTTTTTTTCCTCCACCATGGCATGCCAAGAAAGCTTGCCTCAAAACGTCTGCTTACAGCCTGTTGCCCAATGCACAAGCGCTTCTCTTGAGACTGTTTGACAAAACTAAGTCTCAGTGGAATACACAAATGGAACGACAGGACGACAGGAGCCAGCGGCATGGGGTCTAGTTAGGAGGTATCCGTCGCAAACGCTTTTGACAAGAGCTCATGACTCCACAGTCTCAGGCTGCTGGCTCTTCATAATTCTTTAAAGACATTTGCATAGCTGCAGTAGGATGCGTCCTGCGCTCTACCTGCGGACGCGCGAGATGCCACGATGACGCGCACAGCTTGACGGACAGAGTGTCAGGCTGCTGCTTTAATGATGGAGGTAATGTGCCGTGAATTAGCGCATTAAATACAAGCGACAGGTAATTTTGACACACAAACGTAATCGCATTAGCGGGTCGTCCGATGCGTCTCATTTGGTGTGCCAAACACGATAATGACACTTAAGTGCGCACTGACAATCTAGCCTAAATCAAACCACAGAGAGCATTAATGTCCCAAGAGCCGGAGCATTGCAACTTTTGGCTAGAATAACTTTGCATTGAACAGCATTGCATTCGCGAAAGAAACAAGTTGAAGTTAAAACGCAGCGACACGGTATGATTCGTGCGTCTGCAGGCAAAGGAGGGATTCATCATTCCCTTCACATCCGCAACAGCTGCAACTGAGCTCATCCTCCGTTCCCCTCAAATCAGCAGAATTAATCGGAGGAAAACTCACCAAAAATTGCCAGCTGGAACAAGTAGAGCCCGATGAGGTCCATCCTGCTTAGAGCCAACAATCTCGAGGCAGTAAAAGACTTTCGCGACTGCCCGTGTCCACTGGCACCAAAGTTGTCCAGAAAACGTCGTAATGCGTTCAGTGCTGATTTCCTCCAAAAGCGCAAGACACAATCCAAATCATTTCATAGGAACTGAGCACGTCGAGAATCATCTTTTATTCCCCAGCAAATCTGGCGCCAGATCGAGGGAAACAGTTGCGCAAAATCAGTGTCACGTAACGCCACTATTTCATTACCAAGTTTGGATGCTGCGTTAAAAACCTCATTAGCACTCAAAGCGCTAATTGAAGAGCGGTGCCGGTGATCGGAAGTAAATTCGGCTGTTTTTCGTCTGGTGCTGCGTCTCTGTCTAACTCGTGAGCGCGTGAGAACTGCACTGACACCAAATCACTGGACGCGTAAGAGCACTGCGCTCTGCCCTCCAACTCTACTGACAGCAGAGAGGAGCAAATGCGAGGAAAGCGAATGCAATTAAATGTCACACTCCATGGAACATGCATGGGATTCCTAAAAAAGAGCATAAAATCATTTCTAAATGTAGAAGTCAATCCCGTCTTTTGTTACAAGGGAACAGAAACCTAGATTTTATAGATTTGTATTCTGTCGTAAGCTAGAAGTCACCTAAATCCATGTGGAGAGAAATTATCGTTTTATTTGTAATGCTTTAAAAATAATTTAAAAAAAAAACACTTCTGTTCATCATTTGAATGCCACATGGCTTCTTGAGATGTTGGACAAAACATGTATCACTTAAAATAGCAACAGTTTGCATATAATGCAGATAATGACTAACAAACAGATAAAGATAAATTAACTATATATATATATATATATATATATATATATATATATATCCTTTTTTTTCAAATTGTGTAGAAATTTTTTTTTCTCAAGAATCTGTGTATATTTCTTTATTTAGTTTATTTTCCATGCCACGGCAACAATTTCAACAGAGAGAAATATTCATTCAAGCTGGGAAGCAGAGCTCTCAGCCTCAGTGTAAATAAGAAATGAGTGACATTTCCATTAGGTTTGGCAAAGGTTGAAAATGTGTGTGTGATTGCTTGAGCTGTGTTCGATCTCACTGTATGTTTCTTCTTTTCATCACTTTTGTTCCCAGCGTTGTGGCACCTTTGAAGTGTGGATGTAATAATTATGACATAATACCTGCTGCAGGTATTTTGACTGACAGAGAAGAGAGAGTGAACAAGTGCGGGAAAAAGAGAGAACGATAGAGAGTGAGAGAGAATGAGTTTGGCCAGTAAAATGTTTGCCAGCAGGGGTTTGGCACAGCATCCTCTCTCACATGCTGGAAAACTGTGGAAACAGGCATACTAACGACCAATCTGTTGAGAGAGAGAGAGAGAGAGAGAGAGAGAGAGACAGAGACATAACAGAAAGTCGTTTTGCGCAGTGCTGACAGGTGATGACTCT
>JAUMHR010000063.1:6892307-6906526 GCA_032361145.1 Enteromius fasciolatus | reverse complement strand
CGTTTTTGCTGCCGAATGAGTAAGTAAAACACAACTGTTTAAGTTTTGATGCCAAAACTTAGTACTTTAAGTAATGTTATATTAACTTAATTTCTTTAGTAATGACAACATTGGGGTTTACAGTGTACTAGCATAAGAAGTTTATGCATAAGGCCCCTGCAAGATCTGCAATTATTAAGACGTTTCGAGCAGTCGTGCAGATAATCCCTTTGGAGCTCCTGACAATGCTGATTGGTTGATGGGTGTCAGATGCATTCAGTGAAATATCTTCTACAACATAATGCCGTTGTTTCGTGGGACCCAAATGTACTGGGTACAAAATCCAGAACAAAAGGACTGGATGATTACTCTTTCTATAATACCAAACAGACGATGTTTCATTGTGCTTTTTGATGTGAAGATTTTGTTCTATCGCAGGACCTTGCAGGCAATGTTTGTTACATCTTTTTCTAATGTGCCTTTCGTTTGAAAGCTCTGATACAGTAATAAAGGGAAGAAAATAGAATTTCCCATTAAGTCAAGAAAAAATTCATATAATCAGGAAACAAAAGATGGCAAATGATCGTGGCTTTGATGCACTTTTGTACCTAAGGGCTCAGGCAGGGCAAGAAAAAACTATTGAGCAAATGTTTCTTTCTTGTCCTGTGCTTTGATAATATACACAGAAACTCTTTCAGAAGATGGAATCATTTTCATATGACCTAAGATAAAAAGAAATCGATTATCAGAGCTTTTTTTTTTTTTACAAATGCAGTTCTTCAACGTTTTTGAAAAGCCTTTAGTTCAGTGTGTATGTAAAGGCAGGAGGTCAAAAAATCAAAGTTTAGCTAAAGACAAAAAATTTTCTCGTTCTCTTACACTTTCTCTTTTTAAAACAATATTCATAAGGCAGTTAAAAAGCACATTTCATCTACTTTATCAAATACATCTAGACTCATGTTCCCCTAGTGGAAAAAAGCGAAATACCTTAAGTACTTGTCCAAACTATTATTCCATTATTCTTCAGTTAAACGTTTGTTAGTTGATCTTGCTATAAACCACTCAACCGAGGCCCTTACAGGATTTCTCAATTTGAGGAAAGCATGCTCTTCATGAAATGTAATTTCACATTTGAGTCTAAGAAGCGGTGTTATTTTAGAAATGCTTTCGAAGCATCTCATAAATAGCGAAGTGAATCTTGAGCCAGTAACAACAGATCAGACGAGAGCAAACAGAGAGATAAAGTAGTAGATGGAAGTGCTCTATGCAGTCTGGCAGGGGTTCATACATTATGCATGTGTGGATCAGTTCTGTTGTACTTAGAGCTAATGTGATTCTGTGTGTAATGTCCATTCAGAGACCAATTACATAATGTTCACAATTAATCAGCCTCACTCTCGTTTCTCTCTTTCTTTTTAATTTCTTGTGTGCACAGGATCCGATTTAAACACTGTGCCGCTTGCAGTGAAGGAGATGTGATTTACAACAGCAGCACTAAACAAACACACACATAGATTCAAATAAACCTAAACATAACATACGATATATTTTACTCGTTCCTGCTTTTTTTTCCTCCTCTCTCTCTCTCTCGTTCCCCCTCTGTGCTTTGACATTTGTCAGAGCTTATGTTTCCCTGGAGGCTGACATGTGCTCAATTTAAATATTATTCCTAAACACAACATGAAAAAACACAAACTCAGACGAGACAAAAAAAAGTAAAGTGTGATACCACAACAACGTAACATATTTTGGATTCTGAGAACATCAGAACATTGTTTTTAGAGAGTTTACTTTGCGTTCAACAAACACAACCCAGAGACCCAGGGAGCAGTAAAGGATCATGGGAACTGTAATGAAGTATCATGTTGTCATCATTGTGTCTGATTTGTGATATTTTGTGGCGTAGATTTAGCACAATGTTTCGACCTTTGCCCCATTGCGACTCATCGAGGCAGCTTCTCAGAAAAAGCAAGCATTACCCTCTCTGTCAATCATTATTAAGCAGACGTTTTATTGTGTGTGACAAAAGCAGGATTAAATGGTCACCAAAAATATTTTTCTAAATCAGTGGATCTCAAATGAATTTATCAAAGGCGACATGAAATGGAAATTTGAACTGAGATGTATATCCTCATGACTTTTGTACAGTGTATTTCTTAGAGACTGCAACACAGTTTATATTTCACCCTTTATTGCTCTATTTTTCATTACATGTTGCCTCAAGAACACATTTAAATAGAAATTAGGTACAGTGTATTGATACATTGTATAGAATGAGAATAGTATATAGTATGTCAAATAATTAATAATATGGTAATAATTTATTTTGATAGTCCACTTTAGATATTCTACTAACAGTAAGTAACTTTGAAACTTCGTTTCAGCTAGCAGTCATTAGAATATTATATATATATATTTTGATTTATATTTTTGACAAAGTTGAAATGCAGTAGTTGCAAATCAATGTGAATTAGTTGATATGTAGTTCCTTATAGTTAGAATGCCTGAAGTGGACTATCAAACTAAAGTGTAACCCATAACATAGCTGAAAATATATACAGTTTGGTCTTGAAAAAATTTCCTGAAACCTACAAATCTAAATTATTCAAATAAAGCTGTATTCAATAATTCAATTAATAGCTAAGCTAATAACTCATGCCAACTCCATTTTTTTTTTTTTTTTTCCTCATTTAAATAATCTAATGACATGGGGAACAAAACTTTTTTTTTTGGTTCTCAGGAGGATATTTTGAAAAGGCATATTAACTGAGAGAAAAAGTATGGTGGCACTTAATTTTGTGCATTGGGTACATCTGTTAGACAAATGTATTACCCTGGCTGCAGGATGCACTCTTTAAAAATAAAAAAATAAAATAATGTGCAATGTTGAATATAAATCACTTATATTACATTTTCATTTATGACTTTAATAAGCCATAGTGCTAGGCAAAAAATGAAATAATGGCTTAATATGAATAGAATAGAATAGAATAGAATAGAATAATTGGCTATCCAATAAATTAATACTTGTTAAATTAATACTTTTTATTCATTGTTGTAATCTGTTGGTGTCTGGCTAGTTCTTACACTATTAATAACACTTTATTAACAACAAAAGATACAGAAAACATTTTTTCACTCCTTTAAAAGCTGAGAAGCCAACTGACTTTTTTCTGTCATTATTTACAGTAATTGTTTACATTTACTGGACGTTGTATCAAGTCAGCCATTCAAATCACAGCTTGAGATTTTTTGATAAATATACATCAATACGTCAGTCACCATTCTGAGACGATCCAGTGCTGCAGACACTTTATTATCTGTTACATGGAAACGAACCTTTGAAAACGTCTGGCTGAAGTGTTTTAGAACTTCGGGGAATTACATCATATTTTATATAATTTCATATTCACACTTCTCCAACAGTTTTATTATTCTTTGTGATGCTATAATCATGATTTGTGCATGGACCCTAGACTGATATTTTATGGGTAAGACACACTCTTTAAGTCTCTCAAACTTAGCCCTGTTTCTCTCATCCTGTGACAGCGGTGTGTTACTGCAGCAGCACACTTACATTGTGCACTGACACACAGCTGGGTAAAAATAAAGTGACTTCTAGCTAAACTGATTTTTAGTTAATAACAAGCCTAAATTATAAAATGGTTATCAGGAATGTGCTATTGAGAATTATTGGTTGTTGATCCTTGTAATTTACATGAGGAGGGGAAGCAAATTTACATTCACGATGAATTAGTTTACACAGAACCCAATTCCCAACATGCGGGTATAAACAGCTTAAATCAATTAGTCAGATTTAGTGAATAGATAAAGTGCTGTTTGTCTGCCTATCAATTCAAGTTGAACTCGAATCAAGCTCAGCAGATGTTTCACGCTGCTTTATTAAATTGCAGAAGATAAAGCTTTATAGAGAATTTTCAGCATGCTTTCTGCTCAGTGTTTATATTCAGCTTCGTATTTATTCAGAAGTCATGTTTCTCAGGTGTGCATGTGAATGCTGTAACCTCTTAATATGGGTGAAGGAATGAAAACACAGTGCAGAATGTGTGAAACAGCTAATTAGAGCACAGGCTTCTTCTTTTGCTCTTTGTTAACTATCTTCTGGTTAAAAACAAAATGACAGAGTAAAAACGATAATGAAAAACAACCTCTGATGATTTGAGGAATTAAGGAAAAGGTGACTACAGGAAAGTCAGGATTGAACAGGACACTGTTGCTCTCTCTCCATGTCTTTGACGTCTGACACTATTGATGAATTTAAAATTTCTCTCTGTATGTCTGTCATTGTCTCCACTCTGAATAACATTTGTTGAAAAACTAATGTGTTGCAGTGTTGTATGCAAATTATTTCACTCCCAGTGATGTGGTGTTGTCAGCAAATTAATTTGCTCCCACATACACACACGCAAACAAACACACATTTAGTCATTGTCACACACGCCCATTGGGGGTGAAACCTCTGGAAAAGGGTTTATATCTAAATTCACACCCTCCTCCTGTTCTGACAATATTCAAATCATCTAACACCTCTATTCTGCTTGGATGAGATATTTCACACACACAATCACACACACACACACACGAACAATCGTTTTATTTTCTCTGAGGAGAATGAATACTTCTCAAACATGGGCCAATACTAGGGGGAAATGGACGTCAAACGGTTCACAGGAGCGAGGAAAAAAGAATACTGTGACAAAAACCATCTGAAGTGAATTCAATAAACATTTGCACCACTTTAGAGTGTGGCAGTGTAGCATAAAATGATACTAACACATATTAAATTTAGCTGGGTGTTATCTATACTGCTCTGTGAGTATTTAGACTCTGTACTGACACCTACTGGCCTGGGTGCATGACGTTTCTTTAACTCTTTAACTGCTGAAAAATTACAGCATAGCTGTTTATCTTACATTTTGTTCTTTTAACCGTTTTGCTTTATGTTTACTATATAAAGTAACACAACATTCAAAATTTGGGGAAATATTTCTTAATTTTTTATGTTTTTAAAAGAAGCCTTATCAAGATTGCATTTATTTGATCAAAAATTGTGAACTATTTATATTCATCTAATTAAAATAATAGTTTTTTATTTTAATATCCTTAAAATGTTTCTTAATACAAGCTGAATAAAGTTAAGAGCACATTTTGATTTTATGCTTTAGGACAACTTTGTGTATATTTTTAAACAAACTTAAAATGGTGACTACTGTATATTGTTGTTTTTCTTATTATAGGGCTATTAGTAGCCTGTTTTATTTATTTATTTTATTTATTTATTTCTATGACAAAAATGTCAATAAAGGTTATTGCAACTTTTAATTTTACAAGTCCAGTTTGAGGGAAAAAAAGACTGATATATTCTCAGATTTGCAACTTTATATTTCACAATTGTGACTTTAAAAAAAAAATATATATATATATTCATTATATATATGAATATATATGAAAAGTCCTGCCTCCTGAAATGGGTCAATTTGTACAAAAAGCAAGATGTGCTCCGATTGGCCAGCTATCCAGTGGTATCACAAAGTGGGGGCGTGTTTAAACAAATTTTTTTGGAGGTGTGTGTGCAAGTCATACCTTTTATAAAGAATATATCGTTTTATTTATTTTTTTGTGACTTTAGTCTTTGAAACTTTGAAATCACACAATATTACCCCTTTAATTATAAAATTCCATAAAGATGTAGAGATGATGCAGAGTCCCAGTAAAGTGTCCCAGGCACCGATAATCCACTGCATCATCCAAAACCAAGCCAATCTAAAAATTTAATTTAGTGCTAAATTCGTTGTCATGTTTGCACCATTACCTAATTTGCATAATTCCTTGAGCGAATGAGGTGACATCTCATGCAGATAAACGGTGTTATCAGCGGGTGATATTCATCGCTGTTGAATT
Organism: Enteromius fasciolatus; assembly: GCA_032361145.1. Lineage (NCBI taxonomy): Eukaryota > Metazoa > Chordata > Actinopteri > Cypriniformes > Cyprinidae > Enteromius > Enteromius fasciolatus. The sequence continues at coordinate 6,900,625 of JAUMHR010000063.1, read as the reverse complement.
TCCCACAGTGCGTGTGCTCCTGCTGAATTATCCAGAACTATCCTCCTTTGATTCTGCTGTTGCTTTTCCTGATACAAACAAAGATATAATTCATATCTCTGTCAAACACAAAAGCATTTACAGCTATTTAAACTCACATAACTGAAGGACACACATCTCAGAGCCTGTTTCCCTCAGCGTGGAAAACTCACAGATGTCATTTGATGGGTAAAACTGCCTCACAGCGTGCTTCTAACACACATGCACAAAAGAAAAAGAGAACAGGACACATGGTGGGGGCCAAAGGTCAGCATGAATAAAAGGCAAAAATGTAAATAAACCACAGTTCAATCGTCACCAGCATCTGAATAGAGATGGACTGCAAGCCTGAACACCCAGACTTTGAATACCTTCTCCACTCTATCACTCTCTGTCCACTTTCCTCTTTTCAGTGTTGAGTAAGGCACAAGTTCAATCTTGGGTTGGGTCCAAATCCATTTAATTTCTCTCAAACGCTTTCTTTCGTCCTCGATCTCTCTCCCTCCTTCACCTCAACCTCTGTAATTTTCTCCTTTTTCATCTCCTGCGATGGTAGTTACAGAGGTAATATCAGCAGAGAGATGAAGGCTGTTTTAGCACGTACCACGCGCATATATTTACACAGCGCAATATAACGTCCAACGTAAAGCTGCTCTGTTCTCTACTGCTTGCTGCGTTGTTTGTGGTATAATTCAGATGTGAGCGGCTATCTCAGAGTGACATTCACAACCGTAGGCTTCATACAGTGCGCTCAACTCTAGCCTAGCCTTGCTGCAGAGCATGTGAGGACTATGAACGAGAATACCACAGAAAAGGAAAAAAGAGCTCTTTCATCTCCACTGCACGACACACAGCAGGTTTAATTAGAAAGTGTCGGCCTGGCATCAGTGGGTGTGCTTTTCTGTGTGTCTCACAACAAACCCAGTTTTGATGAGCTTTGGACTCGTTCACAAACTGCAATCATCCTGACTGCAACTTGGTCCGTTTTAAAATTAATCTCTTTGTCCAGTTGGGAAACACTGTAGAAAATAAATAATAATAATAATGAACAAAAAAAAAAAAGTCCAGCTTCTCTAATGAAATAGACAGCCTATGGACCTGAACTGGTCAGTTTAAATATGCTGATCTGAATAGTTTCTTCTCCTTGAAAACAGCTGAGCTGCTTAAAATTTTTGTGGATCTGTGATGCATTTATTTTTAAATGCATACTAATTATGTCCATTTTTAATGTCTAGTTACTTTTCTCCCACCCTGCAAATAACATAACTTATCTAATTATTTGTAGGGTTCTTTATACGTGCTTATCATGTACATAATTATTATGTGGTACGAGTTGTTTTTTTTCCGTACATTTAGAATAAAGTTTAGTTTTTGATGAATCATGATTTGTTAATGAAAACATCCATATGCACATTTCACACAAACATTTGTGTGTACGCGTATTTAGTTAATGAGACCCATTATTTTGTGTATTTGGTGTAATGCAATGTGTTTATGTGGTTAAAGTTTCAAAAAACACATTTTCCACATACTGTACATTACTGTTTCTCCTCTAAACCCCTCCTTCATGAAATGGGTCGATTTGTACAAAGCTCATCGTTCTAAAAAAACGAGGTGTGCTCTGATTTGGCCAGCTATCCAGTGCACTGTGATTGAAAAGTTGGAATTTATAGTCTGTCCACAGCCAGTATATACTACATACTCTCAGGTTCAGGAAATAGTCCTCTGTAAATGCACTGAACACAGGCTAATATTTGTGTTGAAATGAGGAAAGGAAAACATGAAGTCACATATATGTCCCCCGTTAAAACCCAGTCTGACAAATGCACCAAAGTTCAAAGCAACTGAAATAGACACAAGTACCCACAGTACATCAGTTAAGAATCACATGATAACATTATGCAGCATGATACTGTTTTTACATCTGATACCCACCTTTAGGCAAGAAAGTCTTGAAAGAACTGTAACCATGACGTACACCATTCCTGACCCAGACATTCTCTTGACCCAAAACACCGTCCACTCCCAGATGGTAAATGTTCCTCTAGAGTGCTTTTTTGAGTGCTTGGTTTCCAAAGGAAGCAGATGTCAGTGAATTTAAAAGGCTGGTGTCCCCGTGTGTATGTGTGTATTTGTTCTCTCTCGATGACAGTAACACGACAACATTGTGTATCCCATAAATGCAGGCAGTGTGTATAGAAGGATTGTGAGTGTCCATGAGAGAGGGCTGATGTGTACGTAACTGTTATTTATTGGGCGAGCGTGAAGTGTTTACTGCAGGGACAAGAGGCAGTGTCAGTCCAGTCTAATCCCTCTACCAACAGCAACACCATGCTTTTTCTCTCTCTCCATCTCTTTCCCCTCTGCTCTCTCTCTTAATCTGTCTGAACACACACTCCGCAGGGTTAATGGACTACATCTTTCTCTCTCTCCTGCTCTAAATCATCCTGTCTTCATTTAGACCCTCTCAGGCAGATGTTTTTAACCGAGCGGAGTCAGGGTCTCGCTCACAGAGCGGGTGGACCTAGTGTGGAAACGGCCAACACGGTGCACCAATAGAACCACACACGCTGTCTTGTGTGTGTGCGCGTGATGCATTAATAGCTGAGGCACGTTCAATAGAAGGGAGGAGGAAACGCGCTTTAGTGCCAGAAGATGAGAAAGTTCAGCCGAGGTGATTGGATTAGCTTCTCTTCTGCACTCGGGGCAGAAAGGCACTGGATAAGTGTGTGCATCGGTATAGAGGAGAACATACAGCGTTCACATTTTCCGCCACTTGATGTCAGATGCATAATTTATTTATGCAGCTAGATGTAATATGAAGATGTAATGCTGACATGGTATTAATTTCAATGGAACTAATTACGTTACAGGAAGTAGAAAGTTACTTTATCACACTGTCAGCTGACTAAGACACTACTGCATTCTAACTACTTGGCTTACAAACGTTGTAAGTGCCAAAAGCAATAAATATTTTACCTTAAAATAAGAGAGAAATGCATGTATGGGCTGTTTGAACTAAAAGAAATTTACACCAACTGATCTTAGATTATGTCAGTGCCATTGTTTTATCTTAAGATGCACACCAGTAGGACTTTTTATCTAAAGCATATTTATAATAACTATTTAAATGCTCTAACTGATCTTAATCTACGCCCTGTCTATGCAACCGGCTTGTTTAATCACTCTAATGACAAATATGCCTAACATGCCAACTAACATCAAACCTTATTGGTTCATCATATTTCATATTTTACAACACTTTCAAACTGAAATGTCCAGATATTGGCTGCAAGTATGTGCACATCTGTCGATTTTTCATTACACTGGTGTTGTAATTATACTGTGGAAGTCTGAAAATGATCTGTGTCCAGTGAGTGCTAAAATTACAGTTAAAACAAAAAGCAAATGGGAGATAAAAAATGCATTTGCTAAAGCAACCATGCCAATTTAGCTTGCTCCAAAGTATTTGAGCTCTTTTACTACAGGCCAACAAGTGAGAAAAATGTGTTATGCTTAATTTTAGGGACTAATTCTCACCATTAACTACAACATTTGCCTCAAAAAACTCCTAATTTGGTGCTTATTAATTGTTAGTATGGTACATAAATGTAGGTATAGGATTAGGGATGTAAAGTGGTGGTAATGAAGAATATGTGCTTTATGTATAGGCAAGGTTTTAGAGTTTATAGACAAAAAATGTAGGTAAAAGTTTGTTTATCTAATAAGCCTATTTGTTACTCTACATATTCATTTAAGCAAAAAAAAGAAAGTAGCCTAATTTTGTAATGCATTACCTCAAAACTTATCCACAAGCACATCCACCCAGGTGTGTTCCTGCATTATCTCCTGCATGACAGTAACATTATTCAGAATAACTATTATTAAGGTGTAAGTAAGGATAATTAGTGATGCTGCAGGGGTTTATGATCACCACCACAGTCTGATTCAAATACCGCACAAACACACAAAGCATGCTGGGAATTTTTTCTCCTCCAGGCTTTCTTGTGCATGCAGATATAACCCCTCCCATCCCCCACACTTTAAATACACAAGTGTCTATAATAGTTATTCCATTCTGCAGCTACATAAAGCACACTGTTTTTAAACCACACACAGTCTAATCGAACACGCAGTTCTCATCAATCTGTGTGCTTTCATATGAAATGTTTCTAAGTACAAGTGAACTCCTGTAACCAAATAAAATAAAATAAATCCTATTTTGTGGTAAAAGCCGACACTACGTTTTCGCCACAAGTTTTACACCTTCCACTTAAAAGTTTAGTTCACCCAAAATGCTAGGTCTGTCATCATTTACTCATCCTCATGCTGTTTCAGACCTGTATGATTTTCTTTCTTCACTGAAAAAAAACTTATTAAAAGAATGAACATGATTTACATATGTTAAATGAACATGATTTATATATATTCAAGCCACATAATTTATATTTGTTAAAGGAACATGATCCATGCATGTTAAAGCTACATCATTTGTTATACAACAATGATTTTGTTTTTAATTCATATGCAATGGTTTTAATAAAACTCACCTGGTTCTATTTTTTTGTAATACTATAAGCTGACTTTCCTCAAATGTATTCTGAAGAAATAAAAAAGAAAGAAGACAAGGAAAAACATTCCTTGCAGTAAATAAATGTATTTCTCACAGTACAAGTTCTGGTTACAGAAATACAGCCTTCTCTGTGTGAAATTAAAAATAGCATACATTTCATGAGCAATAACATATGGTCAGAAGTGCAAAACAGGATGCCGTCAAACAGGTGCAGTGGAAAATGTGATGAAAAGCATGAAGTAGTCAAAGCTTCCCTTTACAATTTGATTTCGTTTTAAAAAGCACACTCAAAAACTAGCTTGTTGATCTAACTTCACAGACATTTCCACTTATTTGAACTGATTTATTTGAACTTAAAGTAAGTTAATTGTACTGATGACTCAAATTCATGCTAATCCAATGAGATCAAACCAATTTCATTTGACTTGTTCTGTGAATGTTTCCTGAACATAATTCACTCTTGTTGACCCAACCATTGCTGTTGCTGTAATAAACTGGTGCCTTTGTGCAGAGTTTCGTGAACATTTTTATGAACATGGAAAGGCCTGGTAGGGTTTAAGCTTTTAATATTTAGTTATTTTGAACATTTAAAAGAGTTTATACTATATAAAATTATGTTTGTTTGGATTTATTTTGTTACCATGCTGGTGGAGAGTGGAGCTTGTGCTTAGGTTGTCAGTAGCTGTCACACACATGCACGATTGTTTGACTGAAGAGTAGAAACATTGACCATATAGACTGTGAAAGTCATATACTTAACTGATTTAGGTTTTTTATTGTATGTGAACATAATAGACATCATAATACTTGATCACATGCTAAACACTACACCTGCAGCACACATGTAATGAACAAGCAAACATTTTTCATCACTGGCGTTAGCACATTAGCACACAGCTCATGTAGCCAACAAGGTCTTCACTTAGAATCCATAATGGTAACCTCAAAAATCAACATTAGCATAAACTCTTTTAAATGTCAAATATAACCGAACAACAAACTATAAAAGGTCTTTCCTTTTACTAAAAACACGTGAAACAGCATTTAATTTCAACATTTATTCTCATGATCTATCCATATGCAAAGCATGCTGTGAACTAGAAATCCCCTTCTCAGTTTCAATCAGTGCAACATAAATTATTTGTGCAGGCCCAACACAAATGGTTTAAGTTAACTTAATTTTTTTTTACAAATGTGATTTCATTTAACATAACTGTGTAAAAAACTAAAGATTTGTGTTGGTTTAGCTTATTTTATTTAAGTAAACTGAGCAAACAGTTAGAATAACTTTTTTTAGTGATAGCTCAGACAGAGGGCATTTTAATATTTTATAAGTAACGTTAGCATTCCCTCCCTCACCCCAAATTAGTTGGTGCCATATGTCACTCCCTGACACATAACCTACGGTATTAGTCGTCATTCAGAGGAAAAAATGTCTATCTGTATATATAGAGAGAGAAAGAGAGAGATGTAAAATATGCTTGAATGATTGCATAATATTAAAAAAAAAATACATTAACATGCGTCATGGTTAACCCCCTTAAACTTTACCACTAACTTTTCCTCTCTGTCAGGTTGCTCGATAAAATCAGTAGAAAAACATTACCGTCGTGAAAAAAACGTTCAAAGGGACTAACGTTAATAAATGTTTCTCAAATGACACTTCAGTTCAAAGTTTAAGTTACCTTTTCACACTGTTAAAAACCACCAGCTTCCAGCACCAAAGCAAGAGAAAAAATGGCGGACTGAGCAGTTAATTAGTTTTTCTTGTGGTTCCAAGGGCGGGGGTTTCCAGAAAAAACATAACTAATTCATTACATTTCGACATAAATAATTTAAAAACGTTGAACATCCTTTAAAATTAATTAAATGACACAAGACTAAAATATTAAATGAAAAACAAATTAATCATGTTTAAAATGTTAAATGTTCTACAGAACACAAAAGCACACATTTAAAGAATGTTTCAGCAGCTTCTCTCCATTCGGAGAAAGTCAGTGAGGTGAGGTCCAGTGATTTAAACAACATAAAGGTAACAAAAAAGTAATCCATATTGTAAAAATCCAATGGTTTTAACCAAGTCTTCTAAAGCAGTAGCGTTTCAGCCTGAGTGGTGCTTGTGTCATGATGATAAGTCACGTAACACACAAGAACCAGTATGTTCATCAATGATTTGTAGACTAAAAATCCAGAATTTATCAGTGTGCAGCTTAGAATCAATCACAAATTCCTTTTACTTTAAGGAGCTTTTAACTTGTGTGTAACATTGACCAGTTTGATCTAAGAAACACTGTACGACTCAATGACACTACCACAGATCTCTTCAATCTAGACACTCCACCGAATCCATAAACACCCCTCCGTGGGAAAATCTTTGTGGTGGGGTGAAATCAAAACAGAATGGTGTTGAATGTTGGAAATTAATTTGATGAACTCAGTGGCTTGTTAAGTGTGTGGAATATTTAACATGGAAATGAATGCCTTCCGATGATCTTCTTTTTCCCCTTGGAGTAATGGTAAAGTGCTTCTGATAGAGTAACAGAAGGTTTTTTAAGTTCCTGTCTGCAGTGCATTCATGCTCTCCGGATTTTTGACATGTTTTCTTTGCTACAAGATGTGAGAAGAATAGTTATTAGAGTCAATACTAAATGGATCTTGAAGCATATAAACAGATGATGTCCTAAACTTAGTCTCAGACAAAACACAAAGTCTAGTGTTACAGGCCGCCTGGTACATACTACAAAAAAAAATAAAAAATAACAAGCTGACTAAAATCGCCTGATTGAATCTGATTGGTGGGTACAACACAATTTCCATTATTATCCGATAGAATTTGCATTCATTTAACATTTTAAAGTGTTGGCTTGGGTAAAGTCATTAAATCTTTCACAACAAGTATAGAACCAGAAGTTACTCTGAAGAGATTGAAACCATTACAATGTCAGATATAACTGTGTTAAACTTAATGAATCTCATAGCATAGCAAACAGAGACAAATACACACACGTCGGATACCAATAATTACAAATCGGATCATGTTGGAAATTCTAATGTACAAGGTCTATACATTCATGTCAATTTCTTCAGTGTTTTTCCCATGTGCATTTGTTTCATATGCGGTTAATGCAGTATCAAATATTTTAGAAAGACCCAACCTAAAACCAGCCTTTTTGTTACCACCGTTGCCTCTGGCTTGCTTAGTTAGTTTAAAAGACACTTACATGGGTCATGAACTACTTTTTCTAATATTTTGTGCTGTTGTCTTTTTAAAAAAACATCATATTTTAGACATAATTTTCTGTCCTGTTTTTAATCCCCTTCATCAAAATGCTCTGTTTGAAAAGGCATGATGGATTGTAGACTCAAATACCTACTGCTATGATTGGCCAATAATTGTGTTTGTTTGACTATATCCTTTATATATTGAGACTGCTGTGATTTACATTAAGAACTCATAAATAATTTGTTCATATCAAGTGATCTGTAATAACACACAAAGCAATAATGACTGTGTAATAAAAAGACTTGTGTGTTGCGACATTACTATCGGTTCCAATATAGTCAGCACAGCATGGCCTTTTAGTTACCATCTTTCTAAAAATGAGTCTTACCATGATGGTGTTTAGTGTTTATGTGAATGACACTGAGCGCCTTTTATATACACTATATTACCAAAAGTATTCGCTCACCTGCCTTTACTCATTCTATGAACTGAAGTGCCATCCCA
>JAUMHR010000063.1:6874953-6888585 GCA_032361145.1 Enteromius fasciolatus | reverse complement strand
ATGACGTATGCGTAGCGACGGAACCTGAAGCCACCGTAACCAATTGTAGCTAGCTTCATTAAAGCAGTAGGAAAATGACTTTAATTGCTTCTGCTCCGTTTTCAAAGAAAACCTGTCATGAAAATTTCTCAAAACTGCTGCAATAGAGTCGAACGATTGTTGCTGCTCGGTACACGCCATGTTTGAAAGCCAGTATGGTTTCGGGTTGCAGGTCATCGCGTTACACCTGCCTCAGTCGTGCCAGGGGGAGGGGAGCTCATTTCTCATTGGTTCGCACTTTTTTGGAAACGGAAATGCTCTAAAACGGCAGCTATGCCACAGGAATTATGGGTGGCCCAGGCTAACATTACACACTAACTAAAGTTAAAACAAAAAGAGAAATCGTAATTAACCAACCCTTTAAAATGATGTTTGGCAGTATTAATACACTACCAGTATACTATTTTTGAGCAACACACTCCAAGAAGTATCATTCTGTCTGTTTTATTGACCAATACCATTGGATCTGACACCTGTTATGATGCACTTTGATTTTAGTCAAGTGATGTGTATGGAGAAAAGATTCTATTCTATCATTAGAACAATGCTAGTTAAAGGTGAAGTGTGTCATTTCTGTGCCAACAGCACAATCATGAAACCGTGAAAACAATGACTGGTTCTAGACAGATTTTACATCACCTCAATTACGCAATTTGCCAGAATATCAGGAAACTTCAGATGGTCTGCTACTGGCACTGCCCCTCCTGCGTCTCTCCCCTTTCTCTCTCTCACCTTCAGCTCCTGATGGGCAGATGGTTGGGGAGATTGGACCAAAAGGTCTTTTGTTCTCTTTTTCTGCCTTTACTGCAAAAGCATTAATAGACTGCAGGTGTGAAGGTGAGTTTTAGTGAAATGTGATCCTATATAGCACGTAGTGGGGCGTTCATGCCGAATGAGAATGTTAACCAAGTAAAGACAGTGCCTGCATGCCTGCTGAACAGGTCGGCTTTGATGTCGGCACACAAGCTGAGTAAGGCAAGTGCGGGGAGTAAAAATAGTAGGGCTGCTCGGTCGTTGTGCTTTCAGAGGCATGCAGGCTCATATTCAGGATTTATGAGAGGTTGAGCCAAGAGTATAAATCCTTACGTAAACATATAGCTCAGGTCAGACTGCTTTATCGATCGTGCAAAAGGTTCCAGTTCCCAAGAGATCAGCCTACCTCATCTTGCCGTTGTGATATCGATGTGTTCAAGCAGCTGGGTCTCTGCTTGTGTGGTGGTGAAGTTTCACAGTGACCCAATTGCATCTTAGGCGCTGGTGGACAATGCGAATTATCTGAAATAATGACTTGGATGGAAGCAGAGAAGCTGGTGGCTGAGGGAGCTTGAATATCCATGAGATGCTATAAAGCTGGAGCTGAACACGGCTGATGGCTGAAGCTTTACAGCTGTCTGTCAGACTTCCAAGCGCTGTGATTCACATTGTAGGCCTCTGATCATCGTTGTTCAACTTCTTCAGACATGTTGCATGAAAGTTTTCTGGATAGAGAATTTGTACAAAGTGTCTATATGACTGCTGCAAGTAGGTCTCTTGGGCTGTTTTGAAGTGCTACGTCTCAGCTGCATGATAATTGTGTATGTCTTAAGGACATGGACAGTCTTTCACAGCTATCAATGGCTGTTATAGAAACATGCACAAAACACTCTAGTCTGACTATTCTCTCTCTCTAACTTTCACCCAGCCATGAATCCTCCTCCACATATTCCACACGTTCTATTATATTTATTTATTTCCCTGAAACTTCTTGTTCCTTTTCTGCGATGTTCTCATATAGGCCATTTCTTAGAATGCATTTTATGCAGCCTTGCGCCCCTTGTGTTCAACATCCTCACCAACCCTTGAAGTTCAATTTTAATGCTAATCAGTTGAGGAACAAGATATCTCAAATGTCAGAAATGTCAAATGTCTCTTGAAACAGGTTTGAACATTCTATACACTCTTGTTCAAAAGCTTTGAGATCAGTAAAATGTAATTAGAATAAAACATTTAAATAAAATTAAACAATCTTTCATCTAACAAAGAATTACAGTTAATAAACCGTGACAGATATTTAGAAATGTTAGTAATGCTGTTTTTTACTTTCTAACTTTCTAATATTTCTAATTTGTAATATTGACAATAAGTAAAGTATAAAAGTAAGGAAAAGAAGGAAATGCAGCAATTAAGCATTTTAGAATGATTTCATGTCAGACAGAAAACTAGACTAATGGAAAATTCTGGAAATACTGCGTTGCATCAAAATATATGATTTATTTTAAAATGTTTATATATATATGTTATAAATACTAAATAATAACTACATATTATAATTATTATACATTTGTAATTAATTATAAAATAATTTTATAATATTAATTTTAATAAGTAATTCACAACATTATTATGTTTTATGTTAGTTTATGTTTTTGCTGTAATTAAATAAATGTAGTCTTGGTTTTTGAAGTATAGTGTGTTTGTGTGTGTGTATTTATGAGGACACAAATTTGCATAATGATATGGGTATGACATAGATATTACAATATGAAGGTGTTTTATGAGGACATTTTCAGTGTCATTGTAATGTCAAAATGCTTACTAAATGGTGTTTTTTTTTCTTTTAAAAAAAATGTTTTCTTTAATGGGTAGGTTTAGCTATATAGGGTAGGTGTACGACAATGTCACATACAGTTTCTCCAAACCATTACGCCTTATTATGGAGAGTCCCCATAAATCACAAAACCCAACATGAGTGTATATGTGTATGTGTTTGTGTCTTTCTCTTTGACTCTTAAAATTGGAAAAACTCTCACAAATGACCAGCTGCACTGGGGAATAAAACATTATAGACTGAACACAAAGCAGACAAAGTGCGCAACAAGTTTTAAGAAATGGAGCATGTTCTCTCAGTTTTTGTGAACGACATATTATAATTAATGCACTGGGCTGCAACCCAAATATAAATCATCTTGCTGTTTGACTGTGATCATATTAATCACTCAGGAGTTTTTACATCCACTCCACAGCAAGCTACAATGTAGACATGAGATGCTGTGGCTGGCAAACTCACCACAGATCACCCAAACTCATTCAGCTCAGGGGGATTTTAATTATATTGCACTGTGGTTTCACTTACTGTATTATAGACTTTGTAGACTGTCAGTCCAGAGAAAAAATGACTTATTCACTGACTATTATAAAATCTATATACAAGAGGCATTTTAAACCCCAGGCACTTCAACCCCACATATAAGACCTAGCTACAGTACAGACTTCAACTTGTCAACTTCTGTCTGGAAAATGCAGTCCCTGCTGAGACTGTGTGCTGTTTCCCCAACAGCAAGCTGTGGGTCTAAAAGACCTGCTGAACAGGAGGAAGAAGCCTTTCAGGTCTGGAGATGGAGGATTAACAGATACTACAGGTGAAGCTGGAGAGAAATTAAACAGTACTGGGATCAGCTGGAGCGTAAACACCAGCAGAACCATGTAAAATGAGGATCATTACCGACTACAAACACATTTATAACTTGGTGGTGCAAACAAACTTGTTAATGAGAGTGTTAATGAGATGAATCTGTTCTTCAGGAGATTTGGGAATCCAGCAGTGGTTTTTTACCAACATACTTCCGCTGACACTCTATTCCATCGTCTTCCAGCTATTCTCACCGTATAACGCCTGAGGTGATGAAGATGAGCCAACAAGCTCTGTGGGTTCTTTAGCACCTCACATTGAATCAGATAACAATGTTCAAACTCTGAAAGCTGTCCTGCTTTGTTTCAGTGCCAAAGCGGAACTACAACAGCTGCTTTCTACACATAATGAAGATCCTTGTGAGGCAACTCTGAGCCATGATCTTAGACTTAGATGCACTGCTACGTAGTGCAAATTTCTTTCTGATCTGTGCTTTACAGGTCTATACCCACCTGGATATAAGTGACTTCACTAAAATCTTTGATCTTCTTGAGTTCTCTTGTGCTTTTAGTACAAGAATGCTTCGCTTGACAAGGCAGCTCAATGCAAGTAAATGACGGCACAGACTCCTGCCCTGTGTCAGAATGTGCATACTTTCCTGAAACAATATGCAAAAACTAGTGTGCCAAACGAGCAGGATGATACAGTAGACCAAAAAATACCAGATTTAAAGAGATCCCAAGGATTTTTTTTTTCTCCAATTCTGTCACAGATAGAGTTTTGGTTGCTTGCTACTGCTTGCTTTGGCTTGCTTAGTTGGGGACATTTAATTTCTGGCAATATTGTGTACTTGACTGCACAGATACTAATTGAACTAAACTGAGCTGGAAGATGACATCACTGAACGTCACTGAAAGTGTTTATCACTTCCCTCCTGCATTATGCACACACTGTTTTCCTGTTTAATACAGCTGCTTTGACAATCTGTATAGTATAAAGTGCTATATAAATAAACATTACTTGACTAGTTGAAAAAAGGCGGATAGCTCTTTTCATATTTAAGTCTTATGGGCATCGAAAGAAAATTTCCTGTTTAAATTATTTGTTAAATAATGCCTCAAATTGCTTACCCACTACTATTCAAAAGTTTTGTTTTTTTATATATATATTTTTGGAAGATGTCTGTTATTTATTACACAATTAAAGCACCAATAATGTGTCAAACATTCAAAACGGGATTAATTTTCCACAGGACTAAAATCCCTGTGGTGGCAATACTGTATTTTCAGCATCAATACTTCAGTCTTTGGTGTCACATGATCCACCTGAAATCATTCTATTCTAAATCGGTGCTCAAGAAACATTTCTTGAAAACAAGGTTATCTCTTGTACTTGATAACCTTTTTTCTTCTTTTTTCAGAATTCTTTTATTTGAAATAGAATTGTTTAACATTCTAAATCCATTTACTGTTACTTTTCACCAGTTTAATGCATCCTATGCAATACTCACATTAATAATTTAGCCTTTTTGTTCTGATTGGTTGTATGTGTACTAAACTTCACTGGCAATCAATCAATAACTGACCACATAATTGTGAATATAAGAAACCTGGGATATGGGTAATTCAGTAAATATCTTGTGTCACATATTGTATATGCATAAAATAATTATAATAAAAAAATAACAATCACTGTCTTTAGTGTCAAATGTTTTATGCTGATATAACAGAATATAACTGATATTCCAAACCTTTAGAGGGTACGCTCTCAGAAATGAAGGTTCAAAAGCTGTCACTGGCGTGGTACCTTACATGCGTGTACCTAAATGGTCCATTTTGGTATCCTAAAATGTACTTTAAAGTGTGCATATTTGAACCTAATAGGTACAAAAGTGGACCTTTTGAAAAGGTACCACCCCAGTGACAGCTTTTGTACCTTTATTTCTGAGAGTACTTCATCAATGAACATCAAAGATGTGCGTAATTGAATTGGGTACATAGTGTACTTTGAAAGTACATAAGTTTGGATGTAGCTCTAGTTTACAGTCCACTTTTTTACTGATAGCCAGCAATTGAGGCTCAAGGCCAGATGACAGTGAGCACTGAGGAACAGGGGACCTGTCCTGGATGTACCTGAGAGCCCAGCCAGATCAGAAATAAAAAACACTGCTGTGCCAAACAAGAAAGGTACAGGTAATGTGTGCAGCCGACTGCTACAGATGATCGATTATTCTGTAGTGACCAGCACGCTTTTTAGCGGTGAGTCACAAAGTCTCCTGGCACTGCAGAACAGAGCTGATCCATCATTCCATCTTTCTGACTTTAACTCACAAAGCAAGTGTTTTGGACAAAACAGGCCTTTTGTTTCTTCCGTCTCACTGCGTTAGCAATTATTACCTATGGATGAAATGTGCATTGGCTGGGAAGACGCAAGGAGTGTCACATGAGGCTGGATACCGTAACAGGGCACGGCATAAGCACTGTTGGATGTTAATGAAAGTAATCTTGCTGTAATTACGGAGCGCACTGTGATTGTGAGCATGTGCCGTGGCAAGGCGGCGAGGAGAGGAACGTGGTTTAGAAGACCCTTTAACTACAATAATGGCTCATAATTAAACTAACATGTCTGGGTGAAATATGCAGAGGCATGAATATTAACACCTGCTTTTAGACTGAACAGTATATTTGGTCTGTATAGTCCACCATCTGGCGTGCCTACAGCCCGTTCACTCCAGAGTAATTACTGGCTGTGTTCATTCTTCACAAACAAGTTCTAGATATAGTGACATCATCATCATCTTCTTCACGGCTTTAAGCCGGACGTCTCATAAGATGATATTCTGCACAAAACACTCCAGACTGGTCTCATTAACAACACTCACAGCTGTAAAACCCAACAGCCGTGCATGTCTGTTTGCTATAGGGAGAGTGCTGAAGTGTAGCTGGCCTGAATTTCAATAAAAAAAGCGATTTTAAAGACAGTAACGCAATGCCATGCTCAGTACGAAACCTGAAGTGATGCTTGCGATCATCAACTCATTAGTCATCGCACTCTTGGCTCTTTTAATTACTCTCCAAACACACATTAACCAAGTTTCAGTTGTGAAGGCATGAGCATTATATGCTGTACGGTAGAGTGTGGTCAACTCTGAAATTAAAATGTGCTTGAGGCTAATGAAGAGCTCTCCAGACAACAGCTGTGTTTTAATGCATCCCTGCACTGCACAGGAGCGCACGCACTATGGAAATGCATCCTCACAGCAGCCATTACACAGCCATAAATCAATTACCAACCTTTAACATTAATTATATTTCAAGCTCAACAACATGAGTGTACTTTGATGAATGCTAGCATTGCCACGCCCACATATCCCATCAGCCCCTGCTATCTGATATCAGCACATTCCCGCTTAATGGAATCTGAAGGGCCGATATCCTGCAGACACACACCATTACACTCCATTACTGTACTGGCACTTGTGTGTGTGTGTGAGTGCATGTGCACATGAGCCTTTTCTGTACTGAAGTAAAAAGAAACAACAAAACACTTTTTGAATTACCAAGAAGTTTTGATGGGAGGGTATACACCTTATTTTTCTGTGAATGTGCAAGATTTATGATACATTAACCACTGTATGTCCAGTACTATAAAGACATATATATATATATATATATATATACAGGGTGGGCCATTTATATGGATACACCTTAATAAAATGGGAATGGTTGGTTATATTAACTTCCTGTTTGTGGCACATTAGTATATGACCAAGGTGGCCATTTTTATTATTTATTTATTAAGGTGTATCAATATAAATGGCCCACCCTGTATATATGATAACAGTTTGCAATATTAAGCACAGAATGTAACGTACAGATAAAATAATTGGAAGCACATAAAACGTAAAGCTTCACACATGACTTCAACCAATCACAAATGGCTGTGCCCTCTGTTAATGTAATAAAAAAATAGATTATCTGAAACATTTTGATATGCACAAAGACCCACAACTTGAGTATGCAATACTAATACATCCACAACACTAGGGGGCGCTCAATCCAGTTCATGACACTAGCTTTCTATTGAGACTGTGCTGTATTACATATAAAGCAGGGCTAATGCCCAGATGTCCTGATATGTCACGTTAATTAGGAACAGCTGTTAAAGTGGCATCTATGATTGTGTCCCAAATGACATACTATACATTATCCACTTGTAGGCTACTATGTAATCTACAGCCTAGTGTAAGAATTTCTATGGTTATTTTGTCATTCAGCTTCAGAGTCAGATACATAGGAAAAGCGACAGCTGAGTGCATGAAGAATACAACATTTCACACTTCATTTCTTCGGTTAATTAAGTGCATCATCCAGGTATATGAAATACATTTTTCTTTATGGAACTTACAGTGTGTGGGCACAACACAAATTAACAGGAAACGTTCTCAGAATTTTGGATAATGTTCTGGCAAGATTTTCTAAAAGTTGTGTTAAATTTATATTTGTTCAAAGATGGCTGATCTTCAGTTTTGCTCTCAAGCAATATTATTTAAGCAGTGTTAAAGGTATGGTAGGCAATTTGAAAAAAGCTAGCGATAACAAGTTAGCTTTGAAAGCATAATTGCTCTGCATAGCCACACATGAATGTCTCAGTGGCGAGAGAACATTATGACGCACATACAATAACAGCACCTTTCATTCTTGCAGAAACGCACTGATTACTTGTGCAAACAGCATGCACAGGAGGTATGCAAATATATATTTTGATGTATATATTGTAATGTTCAAACAGAACATTTGATTGGACGTTTTTCTTTTTGTGTGTTTTTTTG
Source organism: Enteromius fasciolatus (assembly GCA_032361145.1). Lineage (NCBI taxonomy): Eukaryota > Metazoa > Chordata > Actinopteri > Cypriniformes > Cyprinidae > Enteromius > Enteromius fasciolatus. Next base: position 6,880,327 of record JAUMHR010000063.1, on the reverse strand, counting down.
GTCCTACGGCTTCCACAGATAATAAAAAAAAACATATGAATACATTTAGACCACTTAACTTGCTGTCGAGATGTGAAGAGACTTTCAACCAGCATAACAAAAAAATGTTTTTCAATCAAATCACCTATCCCGCCTTTAATGAAATGTTTAATTTGTGAAACGTTAGTCATTCGTTTTTTTAGTGGTGTTACATGTTTCAGAATGTTCCAAAAATATTCAAAAGTCATGTTTTCAAAGTGATTAAATGGAATGCTCTCTTAACGGTTATATAACCAACAAAACATTAGGGATTACACAATGTTAGCAAAACGTTCTCAGGACATATTTTGTTTGCGTAATTTACAATATTCATGCTACAATGTGGCATAGAATTGGAATTTTATGTTTTCAGATATACGACCCTGAAGAGCTTGATTAGTTCATCCAAAGCACACTTCAATTTCGAAAATATTAAATGCATAAGTTTGCAGCTATCATTTGCTCTTTCTAAATGCTTCTATGATGAAACAGCCATTAAGTGTGTCTTGAATTTTTATTTTTTTTTGCAATCCTACTTTTCCCTGTCAAAGACTTCCTTTAAATATAAAGGAATTTTATAAAGGAATTTAAACATTTTCCCAGAAATTCTGAGCACCTTTGGTACCTTTATTCTGGTCTGTTTGATGACAGTTAGAATTCAATTTGGCAGGAAGGTAGAGATCCAAAACAAAACTGAGCACTAGAAACTCAACCACACCTCCTCCACTCAAGAGAAGAAGATACAACCACTTATCCTCCACACAGATGATTCACACCTTCATTGCTTATTCACATATAAAGAACACCCATTTCACTCGCCACAGGAATGAAACTCACACCTTCCACACATACACTCTAAAAACTAGTGGTAATTTAATTTAAAATGACTGATACCAGTATCTAAAGATGACAAAAAGAACACAAACTAATGAGCAGATGTACATAAAATCCCTAATCTGAAAAAAAGTGTGCTATTCATTGATAACACTGCTAGTAAATGTCAGAACTAGCACCATGCAGAATGACCTCTATTCAACAGCCAAGTGGCACAGGTTTTACGTATCTCCGTATGTCCAAATATCAGCTGAATAGTCAGTCTAGCCAATGTAAAGGCCTATCATTGCCAACGCTGCAGCTATCTTCTCTTTGAAATGCAGAGGAGCTGTGCAGCTCTCCTTGTGAGGTTAAGCCCATTTTCAAGATAGAAATGAGAACTTATTGTGAGCTGTTTAACACATCTGTTCTTGCAAAACTGAGCAAGTGAGAGCTTCCCTTAAAGAAGTTCTTCTTATCACTCCACCTGTAGTGTGTCCCGAAGAGACACTTACACAGAGAGACAGAGAAGCCATGTTTTGTGTGTGTGCTGTGCTCCATGACTAGGATATTTGTAGTCTTTCTTTCCCTCTCTGCCATCATGTCCTCTATTGATAGTAATGTGACATTGCAGACAGACTGGGTGCTGACACCAATGACAGAATCATGCTAACCAGGGCATATTCCCTGCTGTGTGCGTGTGAGCAGGCAAGGATATTTTACACACACACACAAGCTCTCAGCCATCTATAATACATTTACAGTGGCCCCAAAAAATATTAAGCCACTTACATCACCTTACAGATACCTTCTACCTTTTTAGAGTACTTCAGATCTCAAAAGCATATTTTAAAAACTGTACTATTAATGGAACAAAAGGCTATATCAATGAGACTCTTTTTAATGTATCTAACATGCATGAGTAAACTTGGTAATCATTTCAAATTAAATTTAAGCGCAAAAAAAATCTTTTTTTTGCGCTTAAAGACCTACACTTACACTTACTTTGATAACTGAACCTTACAAATAGTTTTTTCATTGCCAATTGCTTTGTTTTGCAATATAATGCATATGGATTTTTAATTGTGGCCTTTTAATTCCTGACTTTTCGGAGGCACTTTACCTCAGCATTGATATGTTTCTCCTTAATTTCCTCCTTTTTCTCACTTTCACCTTTCAGATATACACACACTCACTGCAGGATCCCCCAGATGGCTCCATGTCACCTAACAGGAACAAAATCCATCAGGAATAATGTGACATCGGTTGGACAAACACACACACCAACACATCCAGACAGACCATCCTCATCCACTGCTGCGGTGAGCCATCTGTGAATCACAAAATGATTTATTTATTCAGAGATAAACATCACACATGCTCTCATTCTCTCGCTCTCTGTGCTGCTCACGCAAAAAGACAGGCACATGGGCACACCATCCTTTTTCTCCTCATTGTGTATGTGCGTGTCTATGTACCTTGGTGAGCAGCAAACGAGCTGGGAGGAAGACCTGGCCCCTCCGTCTTCATCTAAAAAGAGCGTTCTGTTTCAGTCTGCCGCGCAACATCTCTGTTTCTCCCCCTCGCGCTTGATGGATAGGAAAAATGACGAAGGAGTGTTGATGTACAAAGGGATGAATAATCAGTATGTCTGTGTCCCCTACCGATGTCATCCTGAGTTGCGAGGACATGCTCTCTAGAGTAGTCAACAGCACACAGAGCCCCGAGGAAAGCTGCTCCAGCAACTGTACAAAAAGATCCCGGCTTAAATCAGAAACATCACTGAAGTTTAGTTTAAGCTAAACCCAAATGCTTGTCCTCCTTTATCCAGCAGAGAAAAGAGTTTGGTATGAGCCTGTCGCTGTTGTAAGAAACAGCTACTGAAGAAGTGACAGCAATCAACACTGTCTTTTACGGTTTACAGAAATACTGCACTTACACAGAAAGGATTCATTCCTAACACACACACACACACACACACACACACACACACACACACCCTCTTAACCAGCAGTGTTCTGCACTCATCTGAATTCACAACCAATCTTCTGTTTGAGGTTTCGGAGACACCAAAGCCCTTGATGAAGTATTATGTTTAAAGTTCATGATTTTTTTCCCTAGTCTTGTGAGAACTGAAATCAAATTTCAACTTGATGACATACTTTAAACATGTTTGATGACAAATGTTTCATTATGCAAGTTGTGGGTCTCGGGAACATGAATAAATTGCAATGCATTTTCTGTGATGCTCAGCTTGGTGCACACATTGTCTGCTTTTTGAACAACTGTGTTTTTGCCGTAACAAAAGTAACAACCCTGATTAGTGATTCCATGCCCACCCTATGGTGATGTCAGAGTTTGCAAAGAGGGTGTTAGAACTTGCAAGTTTTGAAGAAACATGATTAAAACGCTGACTTACTACACAATGTCTCATCTCCATCAGGTTAGTGCACGCTACTTTATTAAATAACTTCCTCAACAAATCAGTTGCTGCTGTTCAGTCTGCCAGTTTTCATTTTTGTTTTAACGGAATGTTTCATATTTTTGTAATCTTTTGTCATTTTTTTATTCGTTTCTGGGGGGATGGGGGAGGGAACAAGCTGTACCTGGGCTGGTATTCTTTCTAAAGGTACAAATATGTACAAGTTACAAAGAGGTACCTTTGAGCTTTATACCTTAGGGTAACTCTCCAGTGACAGTACCAAGTCTAATAAATAATACATCTCTATATGAGCTATCAGAAAAAACATTACTAATGTCCTATTATAAAAACCTTAAAGTTGTTCCTATATAGCCTATATGTGTGTGTGTGTGTGTGTGTGTGTGTGTGTTACCCACATTTTTTAATATTCTTTCATGCACAACAGAAGAAAGAAACTCATAACAGGTTTGAGAAAATAATGACATGAGTGAACTATCCTTCTAAACAATACATGAATAATACTAATCAAAAAAAGGTATGAAAGTAATATAATAATAACACCTAGAACTACTAATTACTGTAAGTAAATTATATTTTATCAATATATTGTGGATAACTTTATGTCACACCCTAGATTTTCTTCTTGGAAAGTTCATGGAATCTTCTACATCACAATCACAGAATCTTTAAGGTGTATTTAAGCATACTTTGTGTTTGTAGACCAAGAGGCATTTCTTCTTGTGCTTCCTAATCAGCATCTGTAATGTCTGACAGAAGTATTAAACACCAAACACAGAACACTAATCAAAACGTACCTATGTGCATTTGACTAACACACATATTCTCTTTCAAAAAATATAACATTTCCACTATAACACAAGCTACAAGAAACAAAACACATTTCCTTACACTCTCATCATAGGTAATTGTTAAATACTTTATGTTAATGTCATAACAGTATTTTAATTATAGACAAGTACGAAGCCATTTAGTCCTAACTGCAGAGACACACATCTCAGGGAATGGCAAAATAATGATTAAAATGTTTTGAGAGTGAATTATGGAGTGGCATTTCTCTGGCCAAGGTTTATGGCATATATCAAGAGGGTTTGGAAAAATACTTCACTTTTGGACCGGTCAAGAGTCTCATAAAACCCCTGCAGGCTTGCTCAGAAAGCCAAAAGTGCAGCAAAGCAGATATTTCAGACTCACTCAATCACTTTCTCAATCTACTTGCATTGTGCTGTGGATGATTTTTGCACAAGTTTTCCCCAAATAACTCTAAAACAACAAGCAACATTGTCAGTCAAATCAAAGCCTGCGACAAGCAAGATGGTTATGTTTTTGCTTTGATTTCTGTTTTTATATTGGTGGTTAGAAACTTTGATTTCTGTATGCTCAGTGATGGGAAAAAAAACTCTTCACTGATTCGAATCTGTCTGCTCAGTCAAATGAAGCTGTTTTTTTAGCACATTGTGTTCTTTTCAGCCTGTATGGATGCAAACAAACAGGTCTTCACGTTCATTACTGGTTTACATCACTTAGCATTACATCTACACAATCATCTTAGATTAGCTGTCAATTTATTTTAAGCATTGAGCTAGTTTTCTTGTTTTATGTAACTAGTTGTTTTAATGCAAGGATATAGCCCACACTTTAACCGATTTCTGTAATTTGAACAGTATTTTACTGTTCTTTACTGGACATTTTTTACTGTAAACAGCAAAGGATTATGGGAAATATATGGTCACCACTGTATTTACTCACTACTTACAATACACTACTGTAAATTTACTTGATTGCGAAAAATTTGCAAATGGCAAGGGATAATTTTTTAGTTGTTGGGTTTTTTTGTTTGTTTGTTTTTTCCAAGTAACATTAACATTACTTCTTTTGTTTGTTATGTTCAGCTTTCTGGTCTGGACGTCGTCTTCAACGTGTAAGTGTATTTTGTAGCCTTGTGAATGCTATTGATGATAATATCAACTGGTAAGTTAATATAATTTAGCGAAGTTAACTAATTTAGAAACGTGTGTAAGTTACCATTAGGGGTGGGAAAAAAAATCGATATTGCAATATATTGTTGTGCCCTCTGTCGCAATAAATAATCGATACACTAAC
>JAUMHR010000063.1:6840849-6854017 GCA_032361145.1 Enteromius fasciolatus | reverse complement strand
CTCTTATGTAAAGCACCTTGAATTACCACTGTGTATGAAATGTGCTATATAAATAAACTTGCCTTGCCTTGCCTTGCTTACACACAAAATCTCCAAATCAGTGAAATTGTACGCTAGTTCTCTCAATCGGTTCTCAATTTCATAAACACTTTTTGCAAAGCACAACACACAATTCACCACGTAACACACACAAAACTAACAGGGAGTATCTTGATTTCTTTTCTTTTTTAAACACAGACATTTCAGATGTCACACTAATTCATCAGTAGCTACTTCACACTAAGTCACATGTGCAAACACCCATTACTTTACTTAAAGGGTTAGTTCACCCAAAAATGAAAATTCTGTCATTAAATACTCAAACCCATAAGACCTTTGTTCATTTTCAAAACTCAAATGAAGATATTTTTGATGATATCAGAGAGCCATCTGTCCCTCCATAGACAGCAACACAACTGAAGTGATCCCAGATCCAGAAACATAGTAAAAACATCAGTAAAACAGCGCATCAGTGGCTCAACCTCACTTTTGCGATGCTACGAGAATACTTTTTTTTGCACAAATAAAACAAAAATAACATAATTTACTCTCCCGTGACTTACGTGACTCATCAAAAATATCTTAATGTGTGTCCAGAAGACGAACAGAGGGTTTGGAAAAGACATGAGGGTGAGTAATTAATGACACAATTTTCATTTTTTCACACCTTTAAACACCAGCCAATCATGGCTTTAGAAAAGGCCTATAAATAGGCTACAGGTCAAGTTATAGCTTTTTATAGTCACTTGGTTGCATTTCTTAGATCAAATGAAATTCTCAAAACTACATATTTTTCACAATATCTAGTCACTTGTGCACATCATAAAAGAAGTGTCTCATTGCGATTGCTTTGTTGCGTTCATACAATTGATTATTTGTCTACGGTTTCCTACATTATCATTTATTAATGTTTTCTGATCAAAATGTATTATATAGTTCTCAGTGCAATAGTCAAACCACTAGTAAAAGTGTGTGAGAATCCTATCCAGTCTCTTTCCAATTAATATCCTGTTTGTAAACAATGAGGCAAGGACTTTTCATTCTGATGTCACTGATGAATTTTTAGTCATTTACAGACTTTTGCAGGAAATCCATTGTGTGGTGCTGTTTGTACAAATTGTTTTGAGAAATGCACCTGCTGTATCCTTGCCAGTATTACAGTAAATATGGTTTTGAACAATGGATGTAGATGTATTTCCTCTTTCTTACTGTGTAAACTGCACAACCACAAATGCTTAAAGTAAAAAACATATTTGCTTTTAATATTGCGTGCATGTTTACCATGAACTTTTAATCTCTCTCTGCCAATTGCTTTCAGTCTTGGACAGAAACGTACACAGGAGCTCATGAAAGAAGAGCTTTAGGTTTTGAGTAACTGTGTGTATATTATATATCCAAAAATAGAATATTATAATTTTATGGAAAAGGTGTTTACAACATGTGTTTGTGATATTTTGAATGCAGTGCTTCATTTTGCAAAAGACGTGAGGCATTTTGCATTTTGTCTGTGCAATTCTTAGATTTCGTGTGTGACGTTTTGAAAAAGAGAGGCAATTTTTAAAAATATATATATAAAATGTGTGTAAGCAGTTGAAAAGCAGTTGTACTTACTTTACTAAGCCTACTTTACTATGCAGAATGAAAACTACTGATAGAGTCAATTTGATACATAGGTGTTCAAATAAACTATATAGGCTAATATAATATTCCCATACAATGTTTGCTCGTCTGAATATAGCAGCAAAAGACAAAACGTTTTAATGCAATAATTCAAAAGCATGTTTTTGTGACTACCTCTACGAAACGTAATGCAAGTACAGGTTTTTAACCACTAGAGGGCAGCATCGGACAGTAGGACAGACGTAAAGCAACTCCAGCAGTGCTCATTTTTAATGAATTAGGAAAACTCATTTAGAAAATAAATTAAAATAATAATAATAATAATAATAACAGTACAGTTATTTTGGGTCAGTAAAAACTATATTAGAAACAGGATCTCTTGCTATAAAAAAAAACTTGCTCAACATTATTAATATATTACTTATTTTAAATTATAAACGTATATATAATACAAAATTAAGTATATTTATATATTTTTTAAATATAAACATTTCAAAATATCAATAAAAATACAATAAACATATTTGCGTATACATTTCTATTTGTATTTAAATGTAAACATACAAAAATATGAATATAATATGCATTAAAATGTATATATATAAAATATATTTGTTACAGTTATTTATATTTACGTTAACTGTATGTGTTTCAGTCAACCCACTGCCACTGGTGTATAAAACCAAGCACAAGCAGTTTGCGTTTACAAAGATTTTTTCTGAAGAGCTCGGTGAACTCGAGCAAGGTACAAGGAAGCCAACCTTTACAATAAGTCGGTTAAAGAAATCTCATCTCTTCAATGATCAGCTGTGAAGTTGGAAAATGGAAGCGTCTAAAAACAGCAGCAACTCCAAGACCACATAACGTGACAGAGTGGGGTCATCGAGTGCTGTGGCAGCTGGTGTGTGAAAGATGCCAATGCTTTTTCTGATTTCTCCACTTCCACTGGCATTAGTATCAGCACAAAATGGAATAGGTTTCCATGGTTGAGCTTCACATCACCGTGTACAATGCCTAGCTTCAGATAGAGTGGTGTAAGCATGCAACCACTGGACTCAAAGTGTTCAGTGGAGTAATGCTTCTCTGTCTGTCAGTCTGTCAGGAGAACATTACCTGCCTGACTGCACTGTGCCAGAGACACGGTTGGATGAATTTGAAGTGGAAGAACATGACTGACCCACACAGAGCCCTGACCTCAACACCTTTGGGATGACCTGGAATGGAGATTGTGAGCCATATTATATTATTATAACCATATATTAAATAGTAGGCTATATTTTATAATATATGACACATATTTTAAGTTTAGTCAACCTAGGAATGCAGTTTTGGATGATAAAGAAGCTCATCAACACATCCAAAATCTGTGCAAATACAGCTCACCTACATAAGGGTTCCATACCTGCGTGTCATAGTGGTTAGGTTCTCATGGTTTTTGGATGTGCTCTTTGAATCTATGACAGTGTCTTGCTTCACTTCAGAAATCCCAGTTAACAAATCAGGGAATGGGAGAGAGGAAGTGAGATAGTGTTTGCCTCCTCTAAAACGATTCCTTTTGGTTAAAGGTTTAAATCCGTCTCCAGTCCTCCCATCTCTCTCTCTCTCTCTCTCTCTCTCTCTCTCTCTCTCTTTCTCTCTCTCTCAGCATGGTAGTTTTTAATTCTGTGTTTGTGCAGATGGCTGGTTGCCCCATTAGCATTCATTACAGATTCCTTGAGCACTTAATTATGGAACAAGAGAGAAGAGTGGCAGACGGAAACATTGAGGAGTCTCTCTCTCTCGCTCTCATTCTCTGTCACTTCAGTGCACCTTTGGGTTCATGTATGGCACAGATATTATCCACGAAAAAAATTCTCTGAATGCTCGTATTAACAAAAATGTACCATATTCCTTATGTTCATGAGAAATTATATCCATAATAAATACAATTAGAATTGTATAAATTGTATAAAATTATGATTTACTGCTCATTTTATGTAATGCCATGAACATAGCTGAGCTAAAACGCTGGAACAGTACAAACTCAGCAGGTATTGGACTACTCAAATATTATAATAATAATAATAGCTAACACTGTAGTAATTGTTATAAATGCGAATACCAATGCTACCACTTCATTTGTAGATGATGTGTACATCATTACATTAATATTGCACACTGTTTTATGTTAAGCTACAGAATAACAACAAAAAGTGTTGCAGCAGAGGTCCATTGTGAAGTGTAATTTAGTGCAAGCGATTAAATAAATAAAAATAATTCGATTAAAATAAATAAATTGTATTTCTGCCTTGAAAACAAAAAGAGTATACATTTGATAATACTAGTAGATGATTATTAGTAATAATTTGTTTATATGCATCCAATACGATGAAGACGGTGGGGAATGTTTATAATTGGTTATAGCTTGTGTTTAGACTTACAAAAACAGTAGCGCGCGCACACACACACACACAATGTGTAAGAAAATAGTTTTAGCTTATACCGAAATAAAAATGCTATGTGATTTAAATATGAAGCGAATAATAATGGTATGCACGATTTTGGGCAACCTAAATAAAAAGAAAAAAAGCACACTGTATTTATGATCTTGGCGCAGCAACAAAGATGAATCCTCTAACAGTGAGGTCCGTCCTAAATTAAAGCATGACTGTGCGCATTCACGGTTTTTTGCTTTCTAAATGGGCGCTCAACATGTTGTTCTGCCAACTGTAATGATTTTCTAATGCGCACTGGAGTTAACGAGCCTGTCAAACATTTAGCCTAATCATTAGCTTTAAAACACAACATGAAACGGTTGCTGAACAGCCCCTCAAGATAAATATACATCAGTCTGTAAATTAATAGCGAGCCAGGAGTTCTGGAGCTGTGTAGCTCGAAGCCTTCTTCGCAATGCCTACACATAAAACTCTTATTAAACAAAGAGACGGAATATTTTCAATAATTTACCCGCTCAGTCGTGTAGGCTAGACCTCGTAATGCCGTGTTGCTGACCGGTGAGTGATCGGAAACAGGTGCAGTCTGGCCCGCCGCGAGATGTTATCGAGCTGCAGTTCTGGAAATCACGCAGTCAAACAAGTTAATACGTTACTGCGTGAACGGGTCAGCGACTCTCGTTATAATCCACAGCACTGGTTAAAGACTAAAAGAGGACTAGAGCTTGGATAGCTAAAAATAAAAAGTCACCACTTTGATGAATTTGCTTGGACTCAGTGACCGTTGTTCTGCTAATTTTTATTTATTTATTTTTTGTGAAAATTAAGTGAATTGGTAAAACTCTAATAAGAAGTAAAAATGACAACAGCAGCAGCTAACAACAAAAATAAATTAGTTATGCTCTCATGCTATCTGGCAGATTTTTATTGTTGTTGTTAGCCCTATTGTTATTATTATTAGGCCTATTATTATTATTATTGTTGTTGCTGTCATTATCATTGTTATTTTTGTTGTTGTATTTGCTGCTGTTGTTATAATCGACCAGTAAAAACATCCTAATATTATCTAACACTAGCTCATCATCTAGAAAATTATAGGTCCTATTAAAGGTGGGTGAAAATAGAAATAAATAGCCTACTATAACTCATTGTAGGAATAATTATCAGAGAATCAACCAAATGCTTGCTCTATACACTCTTAAAACAAAAGGTTCTGAATTGGCATCTGTACCGTCCATGGAACCCTTTAATTCCACAAAAGGATCTTTATAGTGGAACAGGGTTCTTACGAAAATTAATATATATTTGTATATAAGAACTGTTCACTAAAAGGTTCTTTGAGGAACCAAAACTGTTTTTTGATTGCATCACTGTGAAAACCCCCTTTTGGAGCCTTTATTTTTAAGAGTGTGGCCTACTCAAATCTAAGACCCTAAAATGATTAAGATTTCATAATTAATACACGGATGTGGTTTGGGTTACTCAAGAAATGTTTGTTTTCTTGTAATTTATTTATCTTTGCAGCATTCATGAAAATCCTAGCTGAAGAAACGTCCTATTTAAATGAGAAATTCAATGAAGAAAAGTTAAAAAGCAAACCCTCTTTCGTTTTATTAAGGCTGGAATATACCGCGGATTGTAGTAGCCTACACCCTGAAGGCTTGGGTACTATTGAACGTGTGACAAGGAAAATAGTTTTTGATTATCTACAGCGTAGGAACTGACCTGTTGGAGGCAGCCCTATTGAAGTGAATGATCAAACTAATGGAGTTCATTATCTGACCCAAATGAACGAAGGACCCGCCCACCGCCGGAGCTCTATGCGCCAAGGGCTTTCATCCAATGAGTGCAAGTCTCAGACGACACTGTGTGGCGTCCCTCAAATCCAGATCCATGGGTCTCGAGCTTATATTCTCACTTTTCCTTTCCTGATTTATGAACACACGTGGATCGATGGATTATAGAGCAATCGGGCAAAGTAGGAAATATTAGGTGTTTCGTATTTAATTTCTATCCTACTTCTCTGCAATGTCTTTCTAAAATAGCGCTGCTGACAGAGGTCACTAAAAGGAGTTGTGAAAGGACGTGAAGGTGAACATCATCTGCTGGACTGTACCGCTAACGTCACGGACAATGTTCTCTGCAACAGGGAAGCGCTGTTTTACCATTGAGTCTTTGGTGGCGAAGGAAAGCCCCTTAACACCAGAAGACCCTATTCGCCCTACCGCCCTAAGCTACACGGCCCCTGCTGACAGTTTTCTTAACGGGTATCAAAGCCCCGCAGGCCGCGCGCTCTATCCAAACCCCGAGCTGGTGTTTTCCGAGACTGTGAACCATGCACCTCTCAGCATGCACCCACACCAGCTCGGCAGCACACACCTGCAGCACCCGCACTTCTTTGGCACGCAGCACCGGGAACCGCTGAATTTCTATCCGTGGGTCTTAAGGAACAGATTTTTTGGCCATCGGTTTCAAGGTAAGCATTTAACACGATATTTGCCTCCACCGCGCATTAAACAACTTTTTCAAATAGCTAAATAAATATAGTACAATAACATATGCATTGTATTTTTTATTTTTTGCATAGTGTTAAATAAAAGTGCCCCGCGCGCGCTGCGAATTAAAAGGCATGGCGTGTTTCTCTGAACTTATTTGACCTGTAGTAAATGCACGCTTGCGGCTAGAGGTTACTTACTGCTGTGGAGCGGGATAACACCGATAGCTGGAGTTTGTGTTGGGAAGTAACGCCGGATAAGCTGTAAATGAAAATCACAAATGATATGCTTACAGCTCCGGCCGTGCCCTGGGGCGATACTTAAAGCGGGACACACAGATTTAGACCAGGCAGTCCACGCACAAAAGCACAATGTCATACCTCCCAAAATGAATGCATTATTCTCCTATAAACTTATAATAGCAGGATTGGAGAATAGTTCTGATAACAGTAATTGCTTGATCTTGAATTCAGGATTTCCACCAGTTTCGTGCAGCCAACGGCAAATTTATTCAGCCTTAATGCCGCGTGCGAGTTATTTTATATAGCCTAACGTGAGATTGTCTAAGATGGCATTTAATTGTTTAAAATGGTAGGCTATTAGGCTAGTTGACAGTTACTTCTTAATGAATTCTTCTGTTATTGCCTACTAATATATTAATGCACACTTACTGTCGAGCTATTGACAGATAATGAATCTGATGAACTCGTTACAGCTCGTTATAACTTTTTTTTTTTATCTTATTGGATAATTTGTTTAATTTGTGATAATTTATTATTTAAGAGCCAAGTCAATCATCAGGTTAAAGGTTAGGCTACAATGTGTCGCTACTTATGCGTAATGAGTGTTAATGGCAACTTACACAGCCATTAATGATAGTAAAAGAGAGAGAGAGAAAGAGAGAGAGAGATGCAAATATGTGGCATGACTTTTGACAAATTAAATTAATTACACTGATGAATTATTTAATTCTTACTGTTTGGAATTTATATTTAATAGACAAATACATTCAAAAATAGGCCTACCATGAAAGGATCATATAGAAATAGTTTAGAAATATTCTGTATGTATTCATAAATTCGCAGTAAGTTATAAGTGCATCCATAAAATGTTCAATCATTCAGACATTTCTTACAGAATATCTTCCAAAAATCAAGTTCAAACTTTTAAAGAAACAAGCTGGAGTGCGTTTATAGCCTCTAAAATATTCTACAATTACAAGGCATAAAATAGCCTATACTACTCCAACAGATATAACAATTAAAATATATTAAAAAAAATTCAGCACGTTGACATTTGTTGAAATCCAGGCTAAACGACAAATGATCCACAGGCTACAGTTAAATTCATGGGTTTAATGAAGCTGTCCCGTGTCGTCTAAGCAATTTATACAGCCTGTTGTCATAATTATTTGTATTATTCTGATTATTCCAGGCAGCGACGTCTCACAGGACACGCTGTTATTACACGGACCGTTCGCGAGGAAGCCCAAGCGGATCCGCACCGCGTTCTCTCCCTCTCAGCTGCTGCGCCTGGAGCGAGCCTTCGAGAAGAACCACTATGTAGTCGGAGCCGAACGGAAACAGCTAGCTAACAGCCTCAGCCTGTCTGAGACTCAGGTAAACATCACTAAACTAGTGCTTGAACACATTCCGCATATCGAAAATCCAAGGCGCAAAATGGTCTTCAGCTGATTGTTTCGGTTTCTTCAGAGGCTCACAAATATAACAGACTTAGTTCAAACGATTTCTGTAGAGACAGGAAACGATGGTTAAAATAAATAAGTAAATAAACCTAGATTGATAATGACGATGATAAATGTTTTTGAGATTAAATTGTGCAATGCGTGGAAACTGACGACTATAATAATGAGACGTTTCTTTATTTTGAGTGATTAATGTTGTACTGACAAGCTGTTGCTGTTGGCCTACACGATAATGTAAACAACACTTGGGCTGTTTGCTGAATCCAGAAACGGGCCAATAGCAGAATCATCCCGAGTCTGAAAGGACGCTGGCTGGCCATGTGTCACTTGTTAACTGCGCTCTGTCATATTATTTTATCTTAGGCCAAGAATGAGCTCTAGCCGGCTTGTTTTTTTGCTTTGCTCAGATAGTAAGAATAAACTCATGCACCACATCAAATGATATGATGCAAAGCTCACTTTTGAAACGTTTTATTTTTAATTGTCATATAAAAGAGAATATATCTCATTTGTATTCCATTCATAACCTGGCAAAATGAGTTTTCCAGTGTTTCTCCAAATTATGGCTAAATTAGCGCAGTAGCCTAATTTGTAATCTAAATCTTCTAAGCTACAGCCTTGCTTAAACCGTAAAAATACAATGGTAGTAGCTAATATGACTATTAAATTCGCTTTATATAGCTTACTAATTATTTGGTACAATATGGCCAACGCATGTAGCCATATGTGATTTATTTATTTATGTTTTGTGGAACATGATTCCCGATCTTTTGATTCGTGCATCTCGTAAATTTGTTCAGGGATTTGTTATTTTAAATAATTAAAATAAAAAATAAAGGTAAATCATCGCTTTTTTCCCCTTATTCACCTTTTGCGGGGTAGTTTTTGGCTATCCGTATGTTCCCTAAACGCGGCTATTTATGGCGATAAGCATATATTGCTTTCTTGAAAAGTGTGATTGTACAGTTGAAAAAAAAAAATTAATTAGTAGGATAAATACATTAAATGGATATAGTTACTTTATATTTGCAAGATCTTTTAGTGAATGTGTTCAAATTCATTTAAAATGTAACCTATTCGTGTTTGTTTAGATTTCATACACAACAAAATTCTGAAACATTTTAAAAATGGACCAAAAACAGCATCAATTGAACTAGGACCGCGCGTCCTCTGTGGCGTTAAAACCATTCGATTAGAACACAAATGCGTTCGAACTGTGTTGCTAGGCATCAGTCACGATCTGTCTCGGTTTATTAGTAGTGACATGCTAAACTGTCAACCGTACTCACCGAAGTCTTTATAGCACTGATGTCCTGGTCTTCTGCTCCCCTCAGGTAAAAGTGTGGTTCCAGAACCGCAGGACCAAGTATAAGCGACAGAAGCTGGAGGAAGAGGGCCCAGAGTGCACACAGAAGAAGAAGGGAAACCACCACATTAACCGCTGGAGGATTGCCACCAAACAGAGCGGATCTGAGGACATAGATGTCATGTCTGACGCCTAAGACCAACCTAAACACTGCCCAAATGAACACACAAGACCAAGAAAAGCACTATTTATTTAATGTTATTAGTCATGATATCTCAGATTCTAAACCGAAGTGCAGAGAACCTGTGAGTTAAGGATGAATTAAACAGGTCTACACCCAGGACTGAGCACTATAGTTGTTTAACATACCTCTGCTGGAATTATCCAATGTTTCAGACATGCATCACCTGTAAGAAGAAATCATATTATATATGACTGTCTTTCTCTTGTTTTTTTTTTCTTTTTCTTTGGAAGAAATTGTATGTAAAACTAACAATGAAGTTAATTTTCACAAGTCAATATTTTAAATTCTGATTATTTTGTTGTTTCTATGTATAGTCGCTTACTAAAATTGACATTTTTATTCATTTTATACATTTTATTCATAAAGCTCCAAATGCTTTAAGACATGCTGATGAAACTGGTGGCAGCTTTTGGTAATTATAGCAACTAGATTGAAATAAGTTAAGTGGTGTGAGGAATCAGTTTACCAGCCAGTTTTAACATGAGCCATCCTGTACCCACAGCATAGAGGCAAGGGTGTATGTGTCTGTGTAAATAATGGTCTCTGTATCTAAAGGAGTGTAGGAATTGGTGTTAGAGTGTTTGAGTGTAACAGGATGAGTGCATGAGTGTGTGTGTGAGTGCTTTGCGTGATGTCATTCAGTAGGCCTACCAGTAAATACAGACTGATGTATGCAGGTTTCTCTGTAACAGTCATAAACTAAAGCGAATGTTTGCCAATTTACACATTAGCTTCTTTATAGTGTTCATTCATCCCATTTTCAAGCAAAACATGATCAAAAATGTCCATAATTAATAAAGATGTTTCAGAGACAAACCTTATTAGCAGCTTATACCTTATTGTCCCCTAAGAAATATATCACAAAAACTGATTGTAAAAGGGTTTTTTTTATGCTACGAAAAAGTTTACTCTTTTAAAATGTTTTCACGCACACACCCTCAAACAAAGAAAAACGCCTCCCGGCTATTTTCCTCTCATCTCACCGTGCTAACTTCCTGTCAAAAGAAACCGAGAAAGATTGTGTTAAACGAACCTATTGCTGACCTTTCACCTCAACATTTGACCCTGAGCCTGCATTGTGAGCAAGGGTTGTGAGAGTGAAACGCACAGACTGAGTATCACTGTCAAGTACGACAAGAGTGTATTGAGACCGAGGGGGAGAAAGATTGTTTTGGGGAGTTTGTTTTGAGGCCATCAGATACCCAATCCTGTACGCAGGTGCACACATCACATCCTCTGCAGCTTTACATCACACATTCCACGCATTCCCTAAAAGCACTCTTTCCTCTTTGAGAAAAGAAAGAGATTGGGAAATAGATGGGTGTTTGTTGATGCATGTGAAAGAGTAAGAACTGTGTGAATGCACAGTGATTGCAATTTTAACAATTAAAAAGACTAAAACTGTAAGAATAAAAACCTGTTAAATGGTTAATAGTAAATAATTTTGCTATACATGAGCTAATGAGAGATTTCAAAAGTGAAATGCGTCAAACAGACCAACAGTGAAAAAAGAACAAGTCATCTTATAATTTAAGGGAAAAAAACATTAATTCGCCTTCCCAGAATTCTCGGTTTACATCTGAAGGTTTTCCATTTAAAATGAAATGTTTGTTGAACCATACATGAGTTTTCTCTTATCAGGTTTTATTTAACATCTTATGCTGTTAAATCAATATTTATTGTGTTATTTTAGAGTTGTGTGGTGTGCAACTTTTGATATATTAGATTTGACCTCATCTTATGGAAAAGCTACTTTGATTCATTATGTTTTTAAGATGTTTTTTTAGTTTATTGTACACAGATTGTAGCAATTTGGTACATTAACATTATTTCAGTAAAAAAAATATATAAAGTTGTTCGATTAATAAAACTTGCTGCCATCAAATTTTTAGGATACAATTCTCACAACCAGATCTTACAGCAATTTATTTTGCAGTGTGAACTCCTTTAAGCGTGTAATTGTGTAATGGAGAAGCTATGGAAGATAAACAGAAGCTTGTTGATGTAGAATGGCACTCTAGTGGAACCTACTTGGCTGCTTGTTTTGAAAGGAACCTCAATGACTTCTGGGTTAAAGAACTATTATATCCTATGTCATCAGCCATTTTTGATGCAAACAGAATCTGTTGCAGTTGAAACAGTCTTATAACAAACTACTTGTGCGTCATTACAAGCGTATTACACTGTGCAGTGCATGTGCTACTAAAATCTTTCTATACCAAAACTTTATACATTTTAATATGGCTGTTATGTTATAGTCCATACTGTTTTTACGCTCATAAGAACTTCATATAAAATTATTATTTGACAATATTTCTCTTGATGTGGAAATTAAAGCAAAAGCTGACAAAAACAGAGGTATACGCAGTAATGTAAACCTCATTAATGCGGTCATGTGCGTGTTGTGCAACTGTGTATGGCAGTCCTGCACGGTTAATGATTCTACATGCGGCTTCATGTCATGTCTCTCCTCACTACTGCCCACTGTGATCTGTTCCCGTGACAACCAGGTAGAAAAACACACAGGTCCACTCCCTCGTTCTAGTGATGGATCTAACGATAAAATAGAAGTTTACAGGAATCATTTTACAGTCCTGCTAAAGGAACTCAAACACATCCAAATAAAAGCAGAGATACAATCATCTGTAAACAATATAGAGCAAATGGGTGGAAAAAGAAGAAAGCAGATATTGCTCAAATGTGTACATTGTTTCTGTTCATTAACCATGATAATCATTTTTGTGTATTTTCTTGAACAAAGCAAAAGAGAATAAGCATTTGATTTTATCGTTTGTTTGAGCGTGTGCTTTCGGCTGTGTACTAGTAAAAAGAAAACCAATGTCAAAAAAAAAAAGGTCATTGCGATGAAGTCTGATCAATTTGAGTTAATCCTGACCTATGCAAAACATTTACACAATTTTGAGCGCATTATGGACATGAAAATATCCAGCATTGGCTTCCTGTTTCACAGGAATATATATAGGAGGAAAAACAACGCTCAAAATCCCTTAATCATCAACACAATGAGAAAATAATAAACAAATGATATATTTATTTAAGATAATTGAGCTTCAAGAAAAGAGCAAAAGCCATTCCCACCATCAGGAAAACAATGAAGAATCTCCAATCAACATACAATGTTGGGAAACCGCCTGGAAGAGGACATGTGTCTCTATCATCCTAATACACGGCGAGGAGTAAAGGATCACAGATGGATGACCACAGATGGGTCAGAAAACCATCAAAAAACAGTCAAACAGCCCCTACATCAGCACATGTTGTTCAGGAGGGTTTAAGAAAAATTCTCCTCGCTCATCCAAAAACAAT
>JAUMHR010000063.1:6815660-6837566 GCA_032361145.1 Enteromius fasciolatus | reverse complement strand
TCAACTAAATTTGTTTATTCAAATTGAGCTAAAATACATTGATTGCAACTACTTAAGTAAATTAAATACTTTTTTTTCAGTGTAAAAAACCCATACTTTTAAAAAAAAATCTTGACATAGTACAGATCACTACTTAACATATTATCAGTTCTTATAACAATAAAATCTGAAAGAATTCAATAAATTTAGTAAGCTTTGTAGTTATATTTGCGTACGTCTAAAGCTCATTTAAATTCCCTCTAGATTATTTCAATGCTGCGTCTTACAAGACAGTCTGAAACCATTTTCATATTTTACTGCAAATATGCCGTCACTCACTGTTCAGCAAAGCAGCTGTCTTCATTTTCGGACACAGCTAGAGAGACAGGTGAAAGGTTTAAGCAGCACACATATATCACACAGACTCCTCTCAGCGCTCTAATTAATCAAGGATAGCCCCGGCCCTCAGCCCCACCCTCAAAGCAGTGACCCTCCTGCAGCCCTGTTCTTGCTCCATTGAGAGCCAGTGAGGGTGAGCTGACAGGCAGCATAGCAGAGGACAACTCACCATTTACTGCCGCTCACACACAACACACACACACACACACACACACATAACCGCACACACCTGCGAATCAGAGCAGGAAGAATTTGAAGAGGTTGCGACATAGTCTAGCAGTCATAAAACCCATCAAAATTGTGGTGAGGAGTTGACCCCATTCTTTAACAGAAATGTGCGTTTTGCAGTTTATAAAAAGAGTTAAAAGAGTGAGAAGTTTGAAAAACTTACTTATCTAAACTAATGTTTACATGCAAGAAAAAGGTGGACTTAATATTATGTATAGACATCTCCTGTCTGGGTAGAAAAAAAATTAAGAATAGTTCCAAAACAAAATGTTATCACCTTATTAAATTTGTACAATTTCTTTTACTCCCCAAAAGAAAAACATTAAAACATTTCAGGGCTTCTAAGATTAGTTAATGTTTTTTTAAAGAAGTCTCTCACTAAGCCGGCATTTATTTGATACAGTAAAACAGAAATACTGTAAAATACTACGACAGACAAAAAAATAAATAATTATAATAATTAAAAAAAAACATATATATATATTTTTTCCAGAAATTACAAAATTTATCACACAATCAATCAAAAACGGTCAAATGTCTTTACTGTCACTTTGGATCAATTAAACGCCTCCATGCTGAATAAAAGCACTGATTTCTTTCAAAGAACAAAATCTACTGGCCCCTTTAAACTGTGGCATATTTAATTGAAGGTTGATATTACTCCATGCGATTTATGCACTTTATTTTAAGTATTTTGACTTCTGTAAGGAAATGGCTGAAATTTAAGCTATGATTTACTGATAGATCTCATAACCAATCATAATTAATTCTTCAGAAAACACTGAAAATGGCATATTGCATAGATCACTACCACTGTCATATTTTGAACCTGACAGCCAAACATCTCCTTGCCCATCTAGCAATAAAAAAATAGTCAGAATTTGGTACATTTTAAGGTTATATGTATGATACAGAAAAACTTGTGATCACATCAAACTGTGAAACGCAAATATACCAGGACATATGGTGCACATGAGCGTGTGATATCTGAGTTAAACTGTGCGATGGTGCTGTAACAATAACTCAAGTCTGAAATGTCAAATTATTGTTTCATCACAAATTCACAAGAACTCTGACCTCTCCAGCATGGCCATTATTAAAGGCGGCAGCAGGAGAACAGGCATGGGCAGCACGACACGAGTCAGGGATGTCTCCATCAGAGCCTGAACACAAAGACATTTATCAGACGACAACTCACTATAGGACTGCACAAAAGCTGCCAGTGACCTTTCACCTTACACTTGCAAAAGGATCCATACTCACATGCCTGGCAGCCAGCTTTGAGGTGCCCACCACACTGCCTTTGTCATCCAGCACGCTGACGCCCTCCGACAGCTCCATGTGGCGCATCAGCAAAACATTACACACGTTGGCACTGGCTAAACGAAGGGAGAGCTGCAGTTAGAAAACAGGACTTGATCGCGAATACAATTGCATCTGATGTAGAACCATCTAAATCCAGCGATAGAGAATCATGTCAGACATGATATTTTTTTAATCAGAAGAAATGTAAGAAGCAGTCAATGTGCTCAATGCATTTTAAATCAAAAGAGTAGGATAGAACAATGGGGTATAAGCAGCGCTATTTATATATAAATTGTCAAATAGGGTAAAAATATCTCAAATTTACAGTATTATTAGTAGCGCTTTATTTGACAGTTCTGTTCCGCATATACATAATATGTGCTATTTATAGTAATTACAATAACTAGGTACTAACTCTGAACCTACCCCTAAACCTAACATAGTTACCTTATATTATGCAGTAATTGTAAGTACACAAACTGTGAAATAAGGTGCAACATGAAGTTAGTTAGTTGCATGATGTGTCATACCAAGGGTAAGCTGAATGGGGAAGATGTCAGAAATGTCCATTTCAAATAAAATTATGAATATTATTATTTTTTATTTTGCTGCACATTACTGAAATTTTGTAAATGTGAGGGGAGTTTAAAAGTGTCTGTATAGTTATAGTAGGAATGTAACAGTATGCATTTGTATGCATATTACGATCATTCCCACACACACAAACATATAATACATGAAAATGATTGTATCTTGATTATATCCTATTCTACGTCCCACTACACATTTTATAGACAGTCTGCTAGATTGTGGGTGACACATCTTGCTGCAATCTCCCAATCAAAATACTACCGAACGAACATAACACAATAGTAATAACCCGTCAACGCCTGTGGATATTGAAATAAAAGCAATCAAAACTGGAAAGCATTCTTGATCTGGAATGTCGGCTCTAAGAGGGGTTAACTGGATATAAAACAAAATAGATTCATATGGTCAAGTCAAAGTGCACACCTGAATTACAAGCGGAAAAATGATTAGAATAATGATTTACTTGCTGGCATTATCATCTGTGGCATGTGGTGAGATTGGTGTGGGTGTGTGAGTGAGAGAGAAACAGAGAAATAAAGAGAGCCTGAAGCATTTTTAATTTACAGGCCTTGTGTTGTGAGTTATCAGTGTTCAGTGCTGCAGTGTTGTGGGGCTGAGTTAATTGGCTGAGTAAATAGCTATTCACCTCTGAGGGGTTCAGACCCAGGCCAATTAAACACACACACACGCATGCAAAATCAAAAAATGGAGAACAAAGAAACATAAACACATATTAAATGTTATATGAAGGATACGGCACCCACAGAGGCAAAAGAAAAAAACATCTCTGTATAAAGGTGCTAAATTTGAGATGTCATTTTGAGGTGAGCAAAAAAAAGATTCATTTGCATTTTACTTAAAATGTATATAAAAGCTAATAATGCAAAATAAAAATCAAAGGCAAATTTCAAACACTGTGTAATAATTGCCTTTTATAACTAAACACTGAAAAACAACAACAACATGGCGGCCTGGAGACAGGGAACTCAGTGCTAACACAGAGAGCACTTTAGGCCTAATTAACCAATTAGAGAGCGGCAGCCGAGAGCTAACAAGGTCCCGTTACCCCTGCCCAGAGAGGTGAGGGGGAACCTGCTGATTTAATTAAAGGGGTGGGGTGGGGGACGAAAACAATTTAATTACAGCCAAGCATCCCCAAGGCATTGTGGGACAGTCTCCCTCAGCCCCTCTGGACCTGTTTGAGCCTCAGAACGCTAATGGAACACTGAGATAACATTTCAGCAGCAGGCCCCTCTGACAACAGGATCAGTCAAAACACAACGCGCTAATACACAACAATAAACAAACGCTTGCGGTTTAATGAAAGTCTGAACAAATGCTCATTTAGAAATTGAGTGTCATTACAAATGCAAAGACGTGAGCTTTCAGACAGCAAAAGAGCTGACTGAAAACTGTAGGCATTAATTAATATTGTGCATTACTCAATCGTTTTATGCTTTAATAATCAGCAATTTAGCAAGACCGCGTGACAGGTTGCTTGATTTCTGTCATGAGCACAACAAGGCGGATTAAGCGGTGCATGCCAGAAAATCAACACATAAACACAAGCTCACACACATGTACATACCAACAGCAGGGAACGGGATGAACCTCTGGACCAGGATTCTTGTGGCTGGACTGAAATGCTCAGCTCTTTTAATAAGAAGATTCAGCCCCACCTGTGCACACATTCAATTAAAATGAAGTAAAAAATAAATTAATTAAATATTTTATTATATATATATAAATTTTAACAAACATACAATTATAAATGTGTACATTTATACACATCTATATATATATACACACACATACTGTTCAAAAGTTTGATGTCAATATTTTTTTCTTTCAAAGTTATTTAAATTTTTCTTTAGAAATGACACATGAACCTACCAATGTTACAACATTGTTACAGAAGATTTATATTTCAAATAAATGATTGTCTTTCAAACTCTCAATTTTAAAAATCTTGAAAAAATATAATTTTCCACAAAAATATTGTTTTCAACACTGATAACAAAAATGCTTCTTCAGCAGAAAATCAGCATATAAGAAAAATTTCTGAATGACAGAATAAAGCAACACACACATACATGCATGTGTACACACACATAGACACACACACAAAGAGCTCATTTGTTACATAATAAAGACTGGAGTAATAGCTACTGAAAATTCAGCTATATAAATGACCTTTTAAAATATATTAAAACAGAAATTATTTATTTTGCTTTTTAATTCTTTCACTCTATAATGTTTCGAAATATTTTACTGTTTTACTGCACTTTTCATCAAATAAACCTTAGAATAGTGCGCACACAATATGCGTTTTATTATAAATACTTAATTTTTTCATTGTTTTCTTTAAATCATAAGCCAGATCGGAAAACAGAGGGCAGCCGATTTAGGCGTGTAGAGCACTCTCGTTACCCACTGTGCCACAGCTCTGACTTCATATTACACCTATCTGTCCTTTATTTAGAGAGTGACATCTCACATAATCATAGAGCATGACAGTTCCATGTTTAGAGATCTGTCTTTAATTTCATCTCAAATAAAAATCGCTTGCTAACCTAGTGAAACAATAAAACATTAAATTGATCTAATATAATAAATATTACCCAGCGTTGTTTTCATAGTGACCTTAAAAGCACATAACTCCCAGTGGGCATTGTGGCAGGTCATGACAAGCTATGCTAAGTTGTTTCTCATCTTGCTTTGTGAGTCTCTGGTCATCTCTATGAGCTCCAGTTAAAGGCTTGTCTAACAAACATCTGAGAATCAAACCCATTCACATCCCTTCCCTTCCCAGCAGGGGTCTTCAGAGGGATTGTAGTTTTAATTAGTGCCCCCCTCCCATATTTCTCACAGGCATGGGGCCATTTGTAGTTGTCGTCACCATGGTTCTGCTTGTCATGCCCCTGGGCATCAAACTGCCACCCAGCAGGGCAGCTAATTGGCTCTAGAGGACACAGGGGGCGTGACTAAAAGGATATGCGATTCAGCAATGTGAAATACAGCCAAGGGCTATGTGATGCTATAAGCCTCCATCAGTTTACTTATTACAGTTTACATCATGTAATACTAGAAAAGTCATGAATAATATTTTTCCCTGTTAGCGTGAAATGGCATTTGAATTGTAAGGACTAAAAAAAGGTAATTTTTTCTGCACATAACATTACATGATACAGTTAAGCGCATGTATGTGAACTCACTGCAATAGTAACTGCACTGCTGACTGCACCGAGGTAACCCTGGAAAAACTTTGACATTGGCGTTGGCTGAAAACATAAAAAACATAAATTAATTGAATTAATATCACTTCTTATGGAGCTTTGTATATAAAATGCTTTCTAAGGACATTCCTATTCATTATAATGCATGCATAGTATTTTATAAAAGAAGGGCATCACAAAAAGGTCTTATTTGGAAGACGTATTGTTCATTGTTATTTCAAGTTTACTAATGCTAACAAGCGATACAGTGTAAAAAAAACACATTTATCATAAATCGCAACATTTATATATATATCATATCATATTTTTATTATATAATATTAATATTATTATTTATTGTAACACATTAAATCCTTTAAAAAAGTTACAATAAATGATATTCCCAATGATAGATACAATGCATTATATCTTGACATTGCTTATGATCTGCACAGTATCTTACTTAAAAGTAGTATTTTATTATAAACAGACAAATAAGTGTTTTGCAATGATCTAAAATGGCGTAAAATATGCTCATAATATTTATAAATTGTCACTGTCTCCTTAAGATATCATGAAGGGGTTATGATACATCCGCTTAAAAAAATTGTATTTTAGTAATTTGAAGAAAATCATATTGCATTGTGAAATGTGTGTAAACTAGCTCACACTGAAACTAACACAGCCTCACAGAAAAACACATCAATATTAACAATTAATCATCGCAAGATGCCAAGACTTAAAATGAGAATTATAATCTATTATAAGCCATAAAACATGGTGTTCATTGCATGTTATACATAATCATACTCCTAAAAGTTATAACCATAAATAGGCAAGTATTATAATGTGTTACAACTGTTGTAACGATTACTCATGAGATGATGTAACATATTACACAATCTTTATATGGTATTATGCATGCATTATGAAATGAATACACTTGATGCTGATGGTGTAGCCTATGATTAGTTTTTAAATCCTGATGATTGTATTCATAACATAGGTCATCTCTAAACATAAACATGTGTAAAATTCATAAATTTGTTTGTTGTTCACAGAGCTTATTTAGTCTTAATGATCATTTTAGAATATATGTGAACATAAAATATGATACTTCATACTTCTACTGTCGTGGTAAACAACATGCTTCCCTATTTATAATGGTCTGGCCCTTTAATAACTTGAAATTATAGCTAATTTGCCTGCAAACGTCAGGTGGTAATAGTAATCTGGCCTCTCAGCATGTATCGTACCTTAGATGCATTACGGTTGCAGTAGTTGACACAGGCATTGTGGCTCTGGTTCAGCCACTGTAAGAGAGACAATGAGACAGTGAGTTCATAGAAAACAGAGCTTAGATTGACTTTTCATCTGGAAAGAAAGAAAAACTCATCTATACCATACCTGCCAGAAGATGGTGGAAGCAAATGTCTGATTGGGTAAAAGGAGGCCTACAACCTATAAATAAAGGAGTAAGGATTGATTTAAAGTTCATCTGTTGACCCACACAAGAATGAAAAGTTGAATATCTTTTCACAATTACCTACCACTGGAGTACCAAAGGGCACAAAACCTAAAGTGAAAAGAAGAAAAGTGTACCGAGATGATTTCAGGAGAAAATGAACCCTTGATCCAATAATGAAAACACGCTGAGACTGCAGTTTTGACATTCGAATAGGCTGGGTCAGGCCACAGAAGTACATTTAGTGGCATGTTTGGTTTAATGATCAGGACTATAGACTCTCATATGACATTATTACTGACCTTTAACGCATTAATAAAATCCTCATTACTCATAAAAGATAGCATGGTTCAGAGGCAGCCATCATAATTGTCAGGCAGGTTTCTGTCTCTATCTGTTCTCTCTTTAAATAGTGGTGTTAACAGAAGACTAAAATACTCCTATTTCTGAGTGGCCCAACAACACTTCCAGACAGCAGGAGGGAGAGGGTTTAATCAGAGCCCAGCTGAGTGTGACCTTTGCCAACAGATCGGTCCAGAGAGACCCCCTACCACCTAACTCCAGTCTCCAGAGCTGGTAACAAGCAGAAAACTGCCTACCACCCATGACACACACACACACACACACACACACACCGAAAACACACTTACACCCTTACCTGACATGCGAAAGGGCATGGGGATCTTTTCTCCTGTGTCTGGATGGATGATGGCCTGAGGACATAATGAATCCACAGACAGCAGACAGGACGAAGAGGAGGAAACGAGAGAGAAGAAGAGGTGAGAGCGAGCTGATGGGAGAATTACCATGCTGAGGTTAGCCGTAATTCTCCTCTCATTACACCGCTATACAGAACTACAGCTTGTGAGTGCGTGTCACACTGAGCACGAAGACGCTGAGAGATCTGAGCAGGTTCTTTCAGCATAGCAATCTGTAAATGGCTCTCGTCGCTGTTCACACTCACCTGTTTGATCTTCTGTGCCTTCCAAAGCTATTGCGAAAAACATGCAAAAGAGAGAAATGTTTATAAGTATTAAATCCTCTGTTTGATTTTGCTGCGTAAGTGAAGTTGTCTTTACACATGTGAATTTGAAGTTTGATGGGCTGATGTTAGCTCCTCTGCTCACATATACACTCTTTTAAAGAGTCTGTGGTTCCATACCTTTAACATCAATGGAATCTTTCCATTGCACAATATGGGGTTTCCAAATTACCTTTTAACGGCCCCAAACTCACCTCCACATTAGTCACACCTGGAGGCAGAGTTCCATTTTTGAACTGATCCAAGAGTTTCATGCATTCATTTAAACGTTCCTAAACAAAAATAACAGTGAAAACGGCATTCACATACAAATCATCAAGTTATGTGAGTGTCAGAAGACTCTTGCATACCTCTGATACAAAGAGCGTGCGAGGGTCGATCACATCCAGGAAGTGTCTTAGTCTTCCGTGAAATGAACTCTGAAAGTAACATAAAAACTTTAAGAAATAGAATGGCAAAACGCACTCTACTATCATGTAGGGACTTAAACAGCACTCTCACAACAAATCATAATATAGTATGCAATATTGAATTTGTTGCTAATTTGTATATCAATTTAATGTTTGAAGATATTGCTTATAGTTTTCTAACATTAAAAATGTAGCAAAAGCAGCAAGATCACCAGAAGAGGTTTTTGATACACTATATATTGAAATGATATACTTTCTTCATGTATTTGTCTGTGCAAATGATGTGCACCTAAAGTATTCAATGAATTCCAAAAATACTAAGTTACTTCTTGTCTTGAAGGTCAGGTCTGTGTGGAACTGTTAGGTTCTGTGATTAATAATCATGATTATTAATCAAATGTTCACAATTCCCTTAAATGGTACGCCAAATGATTTCTGAGGTCCCAGATACTTTCTCCAGACGCGGCAGTCAGCTGCTGATGCAGACTCTGACACCAGGGCCAAACCAGTTGTTTTCGCGCGCCAGGTGTGTCCGCCTCATTACGCGCGCGCACCAACTGTCTGCTGCCTGATCTGTAGACCTAAAAAGTTCTTCCAAAGCAATTAAAATGTTCAAATGTGTGTGTGCTGGGAGGAATGCAAGATTATAAAGCAGCACGCAATTCTGTGTTTATCACGTCTAACAGACGGTTCTTTACACGTATGAAGGACGGTACCGCTGGAGCAATAACAGCAGATGTGAATCATCTGTATTAAATAAATAAATGAATGAATAAATAAATTACCGCTTCCTTTGAGGTTAAAGTTATTGAGTCACTAATGCATACAAAATGGTTTAAATAGTTTTTCTGTCGCAATGAATCTTCCAGTTTCCACGTTTTAACTGAGAACAGAACTGTTAATGAACTAGCTTTGGCACAAAATAGTTTTTAACGACGTTTTATCTAAATTCAGAAGCTCGGAAATAATTAATTGAAGGTGTGCTAATTATATGGGTCTGTGAACCCCAAAAGAATGTCAAAATGTATTCAAAAGTCTCAAAAGTATGGATATGGAAGTAAATATTTGTTTTAACAAACGTTAGATTCGATTATAAGTATAAGTATTTATATATTATGTGTTATTTTGATATTAGTAAAGATAATAATTATGATTATTATTCAAGGATTCATTTAAAGTCCTGCTATTAATATAAATTAAACGCGCTTAATTTATTCAAAGCAAAATGAATGCCTATCACAATTTGCAAAGCATTTATGTTACCAACAGAGGTCACTGTTAATGCGACTTAAACAAGGAGTGAGGGCGGAAGAAGCAAACGCTGAAGTGAACTTATTTGATATTAGCGAGAAAAGTAAACTTGATCTCATTTTAACAGCAGAAGCGTATCCTCTGCAACCCGACAAGCGTCTCCAAACCCGTCTGCAGTAAGCCTGAAGAAATCACCCTGACGCAAAAGCACAAGTCTCGTTGTACACATTCGTATGTACTGGTCCGGTTGTTGTTTACCTGATCAAACCGAGACTCGCCGAGTCTAAACGGGGGGTATTCCGTCGATGCAGGCATGGCAGGTGTTCCTAGGCGTACAGTGCAGTCAGTGGCTGTTTTACTGAGACCTCGAAGTTGCGCAAAGTTCCCTCAAAGTGGTCGACTCATCCGCATCAATGCATTTTGGGAAATGTCGTTTTTTAACAGGTCAAAGGATATATAATTTAAGAGTAGCTTATACATTTGCTGTGAATCCTTGCTCTTATTTTATTAATAAATTAGTATTTCAGCTGCCTTTACTAGGCTACATCATAAGAGTAAGTCATGGCCTTGGTACTGTATAGGGTGTGATTCATATTTTATAATGTATTTATCCAAGATAGTGATTCCTCTAATAACTTGTCTACATGCTGTGTAATAATATTATTATTTTTGCAAATTACTTTCTCCTATTTATGCTCTAAAAATATCTGGACCTAAATCAGTGTGAGCAAATCTAAATAATTTTAGCACATTTGATTTTTTGACTAATAGTTCAACTGAAAGTTAAGTGTCAACTAATCCCATTTAGATTTAGTTTGAACTATTTTTTTTTTTTTTTAACTAAAACAATTGTATTTAATGCTCAATATACCAGTGTTGAAATAGTTTTGTGAACCATTTATCTTCACCTCAAATAAGGACAGTCAGAAATGCATCCCAAAGTGAAAAGTTTATTTTCATCATCAGAGACCTTTTCTTTAGCAGAGATGCTTAAGAGCACACCAAAAGTCAATTGAACATCTCTCAGATGAGGCATTTGATAAAAAGAATACATTACAACCTCCAGTGGACACTCATGTTACTACACCCTGAACACCCAATCAAACAGCACCTCAGGGAAGCACTTCAAATATTTTGCACCTAAAACAAATGAACACATCCATCATGTTCGGTGCATAAATGCTACTTGATACGCGAGGTTAATTTAAGCCATTTTTAATTTGATTGTGACAGGAATCCACTGAAATTTACACCAAAGGAGGAAGAGTTAAGCCTGTTGTCTTAAGAATGAGGATTTGGGCATCAAGCCACTTTCCAAATGCATTCCTACAACTTTAAAATAAACCCTTTGCAATTCTTTAAAAAAATATCTAGGTTTTAAATGACCTTAAAAGAAGAAAAAAAAAGACATTCCAGACTTCTAAAAAAATAAAATGAAATGTAGTATAGTAAACACAGGTTTTTATTTGCAAGTTCCAGAGTTTGTACTACATAAAATGTAGCTTTGATTATCATCTTCACCATTAAAAGCATACAAATCTTCTTCTACACACACATCTCATGATAACATTCAGCCAAGGGCACTTGAACACACCTTCTTACTAGGCTGCAGGCTGTGTGTGTGTTGGTGAATATTTATATAAATGCTGTTCAACACAGTGGCAACCTATAAGCACATATTTCATATAACATTCCATCTGTTTAACCCTAAAAAAGTACGAATCTCTTATTTTCTGTAAAAGCCTGGCCTTCACATCTATTGCTTTCTGTTACTACTGACCTTAATTATCACAATGTACACCGACAGCATTTCAAGAAATAAGAAAATAATAAATGAACGCATTGTACAGACCTTCAGACCACCCAAAAGAAAAGGCGATAAAAAAAAAAACCCACATAAATATATATTTGCATGATTCAAACCTAACACATTTTTGAAAAATTGTAAACTTTTACATTAAGCCATAATAAATGAACATTCATAAATCCACCTTCAACAGTCTGAGCACACGAGTCCTTAAGTGCTTCTACTCAGAAATGTGTTATTGATAGATCTCGAGCTTCCTAGCGGGGACTAGCACTGAAACACCACGAGTATCCTGCATTTTGAGGATGATTAGTTTGTGCAGTGAACGTGTGCGTTTGACTACGTGCACTTCCTATGTTGTTGAGAAACAATGGTTGTAAATGCCTCGGTGGGAGGTTTAAAAGTGCTGCGGCCTACGCCTCTATCACACATCTACATATAGTGCTACATTGTACACAGACAGTGGCAACACTGATAGTGGCGACATCATAGAAACACCAGAATTACATTACAGTAACATTAACAGAGCCGTTGCGGTATTGAGAATACTGTAACGTTAATTTAGAGCAAATCGTTTCTGGCATTTGCCGTTTTCATGGCTTTCGTTCTCTCTTCAGATCCATTTGTTCATCTCGATACCTAACAGTCGTGGGAAAGTTTACCTTGAAACACTCCTCCGCCATTAGTTTTGTAATTATAATGTGCAATCTAATTAAAAGGGACGAGTTAAGCGAGAACAGAATGGAGAAAATACTGTATGATAAGGCAGCATTTGGCATTTTGTCAGAGTGGCATATATGCAATGAATACAGTATATATCCCATTCATTACACCTGAAAGCACTGGCAGCGATGTACGTGCATTGACTCAAGCAAAGGAAGGGAGAGGAAGGACACTGACCTACAAACCGAAGCGAGAAGGTCAGCTGGTGTGGGCCTCTCTACCCTTAAGCTCTTAAGTAAAGTGCGGAAGACATGTAAGGGAGGCACAAACAGATTCGAAACGCGTTCCTGCTTTCTACGTCTCGCGCTCCCTCTCGCACACTTTCAAGTGATCTCAAACTCGCTTGTTTGTTCTCGGTTCAAGCAGCTGAGCGGTACATGTTTAGAAAAACGTGATAGAAGAAACATAAGATAAATCGATGTTTTTCTTCGTACATTAAAAACCATTCATACTAGCACTAGAAGACTGGCATGTCACGGTCATGCCTTCCTTTCGGTTGACAGGTGGTTTTGGTACATAGCTGGACTGGCG
This sequence comes from Enteromius fasciolatus, assembly GCA_032361145.1. Classification (NCBI taxonomy): domain Eukaryota; kingdom Metazoa; phylum Chordata; class Actinopteri; order Cypriniformes; family Cyprinidae; genus Enteromius; species Enteromius fasciolatus. Next base: position 6,824,620 of record JAUMHR010000063.1, on the reverse strand, counting down.
TGTGTCTTAGTGACATGTCTAGTGAGTGAATATCAGCTGACACTTGTCTAAATGGATCCTACCAGCTTTGAAGTTTAGCAGCAGAGTGTCGACCTTTAACCATCAAACGCAAACCTGCAGTGCATACGGACCTCAGCGGAGGCCCAGGTATTTTTGGACACAGTTAAGAACACCAGATCTATGCCATCTCCTCTATGCCCATCACCTAGCGCCAGATAGCTCTCTACATTTATATGGTTGCTGTAGCAGTGCAGGGTTGTGATGTCCGCCCAGGATAGTGGAGGCGTTTGTTGTATCATTTCATCTTGGTGCGGACCTGCAGAAGCGTGGGGGTCTGCTCCATGATGCGTACAAGAAGCGTGTCGATGTAATCCTCTAGATCTTTGATCAGGACCTTCATCTTCTTGAGCTCTGTCTCGCGCTTCTCCAGCAGCGCCCCTCGCTTCTCGTACTCTTCCCGCTCCTGCCTGCGCTCAGTATCCCGCTGGATCAGCAAATTCACCAGCTCGCTGTGGTTTAGGTGATAGTACGTGCCTCCTCCCTCCACTAGCTGCTAAAACAAGACAAAAAAAAAAAACACTTATGGATTACGTTTGATTTGTAATTATGTTAATAACATCCAAAATAAACGTTTTTGTTTTTTTTACATAATTCGGTGCGTGTATATTTATTATGCATGTATAAATACAAAAATATGCATGCATATATTTAAGAAAAATATGTTTATATATTAAATGTATAATGATTTATAAATATATATACAAAATATATACTTAATGTGTTTTTATATATACATAAAACACAGTTCAGTACATTTATTATGTAAACAATTTGTTTTGAATGCGATTAATCGTGATTAATCGGTTAACAGCACTAATTTTTCTGTTGATTTTAATCAACAAAAATAATACGTTGCATAATATGGTTTCAACAAGTGTTTTCAACATTAATAATAAATGCACCAAATCAGCATATTATGATGGGTAATGATGCTAAAAATTCAGTCATCGCAGTAATAAATTACATTTAAATATCTAATAAAATAGAAAAGTTATTTTACATTTTAATATTTCACATTATTCCTCTTTTTGCTTTTTTCCCCAAACAAATGCAGCTTTTACTAGCATAAAAGATTATATATATATATATATATAAGCCAATCCCAAACTTTTTAAAACTGTAGTGTAAAAAATTATATCTAATACATTTGAGATAAATACTGTAATAATATTTGTCTTTTATAATCTTTTACATATGTAAAGATCAGAGTCTGAAAAAATGTAATTGTCAAGTGAAAGCTGACTAAATGATTTTAGGTTCACCAGTGCCAATGAATTAAATACTGTTTACTCAAATAGCAAATAAATTATCTTCAAAGCAGACTGCTTTATACTCATGCTTTATACCTTCTTGTCAGCATCCTGGCCTGTTCGTCCTGAGTGAATGGTGGATTTAAGCTTCTCTAGTACTGAGCGACCCTCTGACCTTTTCTCATCAGGAGGTGTCAATGGCTTCACTGGGTGTGGACTGAAAGATATAATGACACAGCAAGATTAGATGGGAAAGAGTGCTATAAACAATGGTGACAGCTTCATATAATAAGTCAATGAATTTATTCACAACAGCCCACCAATTAAGACGTTTCCATTAAAAAGTCCTTATTTTTGATAGAAAGGAGATCTTTAGAAAGCAGTAAATGCTATCTTCGGTCACCATCATACAACCTCTTAGACCAGATAAATTAAGGGTATAAAAAGAATATGCAAGAAACCAAGCCAAGTACCGAAAATCATAAACTAAATTTTACTTAGTCAAGCTTCCCGTGGACGCAACAACACACAGCTTACAGCTAACACCTGCTAATTGAAGCGAGGCTCCCCTATCTCTACTGTAGGATCCACAAGAGAGTGTGAGCCTATGTGTGACTGTCCATGGAGAAATCAGGAGACTTGCTGCTACCACAAACAAATTAACACAAGAGAGAAGATGTGGATGAAGAGGAAGAATCACCCTGCAACCCGAGAAAGTGGAGCGCATTGACGGCTGCATATAATAAGACATCCCAAAAGACACCTTGCCCAACCCCACTACACCATTTTCACAAGAAACATACCTCACACCTTTTATTTGCAATAGCAGGAAATCTGTAGTTATTGATACGGCCAAAATATCAATGGTAGAAGCATGCAGAACCTCATGCTGTAACATGCTATAGTTAATTATTTATAGCATGGATGAACCATATATTGGTGGTCTTATGTATATCAGCCAATAAATGGTATTTTGTAATGGTATTGGTGCAATATTAAGCAAAATACAGCATTGTCCACTTTGGTTCAGCACTAATTTCTAGGAGATTTCAATAATTACCACCAAACATAAATGACCATTGCAAAGAGTGAAAGTGACCGGTGAGCCCAAGGAATTTAAAAAATACCAGTGCAAGATCAAGACCTTGAGGAATCAACCTCAGTCGACGACAACAAAGCTGGAGACCTCACCTGCTCTGATGATCAGATGTCCGGGTTTTATCCTGGAGAAAAGGATTGTGTGCTGTAGAATTTACAGCCTGCTCAGTAGGAAGAGGAGCAGCAGGTTCTGGACGTGGCACCTCTGAGGTACGGGGTATTGTGCGGAAGGGGAATAGCTGGGGCAGCGCATTAGTGTCTACTGCTACATGTGGTGTTGAGGAAGCTACAGGTGAAAGGTCGAACAAAGATGATGTAAAGTTAAGGCTACGATCATGTCTTGAAGCCAGATTTGGCTGGTCGAAGGGTGAAGGGGCTGATGGCTGGAAAACAGTGGGCCAGTTCACTGGAAATAAGTCAGGTGCCACAGATTGTTGGACAGCTGGAGTTGTCCAGAAATCAGTATTTACATCTAGACTCTCTGTTTGTTTAGCATTTGGTTCTGGGTCTTTGTGAGTGTTTGTGAGTGCAACCACACCTTTGCTACTAAGGAGGTGCATTTCAGTTGTCTGGGGTAAAAAGATGTTTTTCAGGTCAGAATGAGTTATGACAATGTCCTGAGTAATACTGGAGGTTTGTTCTGATGAACAATTAGATACAAATGCATTAGAATCAGTCAACTGGACTGAATGCATGTTGTCCTCTGAGGTTCCCAAAGGTTCTATATTAAAGGATCCATCTTTTGGGCAGGTTTTACTCTCATCTACCAGACTTGTGTCTGTATCTAATGGTGCAAGCTGAGCCTCAAGTTCGGCTATCATTTCTGAGGTCACAACAATTGGCGACATATCTTTGGGTAAGTCGGATTTCTGAACAATGTTCCCTGAAGGGTTGCACTGTGGCACTGTTTCATCAAAATATGACTTCATCATGTTTTCAGAAGTATTGAGTGAGGGGGCTGATTTGAGAGTATCTGGCAGGAGATCCAATAAAGAATTATTTGGTAGAACATCCAGAGATTTTTCTTTTGGTAAGGCTTCTGAAGAAGGATTAATGTTTTCTGCTATTAATACTTCTGGTATGCCACTTGCAAATGTGTCATCTTGTAGCACAACATTAGGTATATGGTTTGGCAAGGATTCAAATTTTGAAGTGTCTTCCTCAGAAAGATCATGTCTTGGTTTCACTTCCTGTGTGAGCTCTAAGCTAGGGGAAACTGGGAAATCCTGTTGAGATACACAAGTAAGATACTGGTCTGAATCTGCACTCTTGTACATGCTGTGGAGAAGCACGCTACCAGGTGAGAGCACTGAGTTCAGATCTGATGCACCCTCCTCTGTCCCTGATCTAATTCCAGTGGTGGGATGAAGATATCCTACAGGAAGTGTCGATCTATTAGAAGGCATTATTTCTTCCTCTTCACTGATGGTACTTAGTTGACTCACCAGGTTATCTCTCTTAAATGGACTATCTGGCAATTCACTGACTTCCTCTTGTTTGTCCTCCTGCATGTCATTAAATTTTGGGAGTACTGGAAAGAGAGGGCCATCAATTAGGTTTTCGGGAACAAAGTCTACAATTTCAGAACAGATATCTTTACTACTGACACCCTCTAAGATACCTTTTCCATGTTCATTCTGTAGCAAGGTGTCTATGATTGCATTTGTTTTCTCTCCATTCTTCACTGGCAGAGCAGATGATACAAGGGAACTCTGTCCTGACTGAACATTGAATACTGAAGGTTCAGTGGCTTCAACTAGGGACTTTCCACTTACCGCCATATTTTGAAAGAGTGAGGCATTTGATCCCCCAAATTCTTCATCGGATTGTATTATATTATTTTGAATGATGTCAGACTGTGGAGAAAAATGGTGCTCAATAGACTGGTGGTCTAGGACTCCACCTAAGGAATCCGATTTCACTGATGACTGTTCCAGGGAGTCACCTGAGCTGTTGTCTCCACAGAGTGGTGTAGGAACTTCACGGACAGTCACAGACTCAATATCTTCAGCAAACACTAACATTTCAGGCCTCTCTGATGTTTCGGGATTCAACGCAAAGGAGATACTCGGAGGAAGTTCAATAGTGTTTGCTTTTGATGCTGATGGCTGTGTGTCATCTAATTTGCCATTTTGTTTGGTCTTTGGGTGGTCGTCAGCGCAGTCTTCATTCTTGGCGTGAGATGACAGTGCAGGATAAGGGCATGCAAGCATATTCAGTTCAGAAAACTCTACACTGGAATTTTCAGTCAAGGAAATTTCAGATGAATTTAAATCAAATTCTGTGAAGACATGCAGCTCATGAGCAGCCAGGTCAGGCTTGTTAGAACTAGAGTGAAAATAATTAACATCACTTCCTGAACTTTGAGGTGTGTCGGCAGCCGATTCCTTAGTTGGCTCTACTGTACTTGCTGAAGCAGTTTGCCCTAAATCAGTTGGGTAATTTGTATTCAACACCATTAAACCACCCAATTCACCTGAGGGCTCTTGATTATTTGTTTTCATGAAGAAAGCAGTTGGCGTTTCCAACTTCGTTGTTTCATTCACCTCCTCTGACTTCAGTCTATCCTCAGCAAAATGTTCAAAGTCATCCTTTTCTGTCAGCCCCTCGAAGTGAGAAATTAATGGATCAAATAAGATATCTATTTGGGAAGGCTCTTTTGGGTTTCCAGTCCGTAGCAAATCTGGGGTGGCGTTACTGTCAGACTGCAAGTGTGCTGAGCTAAACAGAGAGGGCACATCAGTTACAGGAGCAACAGAAGGAAGCTCTTGAATGAATGGATTCTGCTGTGTGTTGGGGAGGAACGGATTGCCATCAAAAAAGGGTGGGGGAGAAGTGAAGAGATTAGTGTTTTTTTCAGCCATACTCTGTGAAGGGTCATTAAAGGTCAAGGGTACAATGGGACAGATTGTACAGGCACTTGAGTCTGACTGAGGAGATACCAGTGAGCTGTGAAAGAAAAGTATATAAAGTGAACACCATTAGTGACTGTTGCCTCCACTAAACCCATAATAACGGCGAGAAACACTGATAACCAAAAGCAATGACCTTCACCGTCCAAAATTTGAAATCTTTTAGACAAGAGAGACTAATGTCCCACAGCACTGCACGAGTACTAATTGTGCACAAATCTATTTTAAACACAATATAACCAACAACCAAAATAAGAAAAAACACCACAAAAAGACAACTAAAAACTAGATCTTGTAAATACAGGCCATGCTGTGGTCGAAATACTATATTATCATATCTAGCAGCATGCATACTTTGGATAGGTTTTTTATGCATGCATACGTGATATATTGATGGCACCTACGAAATGAGAAGTATAAAATTGGAGCACCAGGAAATGTGAAGCATAAAATTAAAGGCATCAGGTACATTTCCCAGAGTGCATAGATCATAATAACTCCTCTATATAATACAGTTTAATAAATTTTGTGTACTGTATCTTTTGCTGTTCAAAGAAATACCTCTGCAGTATTGCCTTGTCATGTGGCATAATATTTCAAACACAGTATCTGGCTAGACCTGCTCTACTCTGAGAAACGTAGAAACGTTTGAAAGGTCTTAATCACCCAACTATATCAGAGGGAGAGGTGAAAGGCAGAAAAAAGAAAGACTGAGCAAACAAGTGACATCTAGGCCAATATAGTTAAGTTCACAAACAAAATCACTTTTTGCCTTAGGCAAGTAAACATGAAAGCATGTGATTGGACGGGGTATTTGACATGTTACAGTAGCTGAATTTCAGTGACATTTCTATGAAATCATTTGAACTGGATGCCGCAGACATAATAAAAACATGCTAGAAGCCAGTTGCTTGGGAAAAGATTAACAACAGTTGTGAGCTAAATAGCATTGTAAATGGTGATTGTCAAAATAAAACTGTTTTTATGTTAGGCCAAGGCTTAATCTGTATCCATTTAATAGGTCATTAGTCATAAAGATTTAGGCTGTTATGGGACATTTCATGGGTGAATAATAACTCGATCAGTATAGATTATATTCTCTTTGAGATCTATTTATATAAACACATTTATCTCACTTCCATCAGGATTTCAAGGGACTCAAATGACTGCATCGCAGGGCTATTTGCAGAATTGTTGTGTTTTGCCGTGTAATCCTACCATAAATCATGGTCAAGGCCTTTAATTTTGATCTTAAAGCTATCAAGAAGCAAATTCCAAAAGGCATTTTTGACAGACCATGAGCACATATGGAGCATTTTGTATGATCATTAAGAGCCCTTTCTTAAATGCCATTTACAAAGTGTGCAGAAGACGGTCATTTGAATAAAAGCTTTTGCAGTTTATGACGACACAGCCCTAGTAGGGTCATTTAAAAAGCTAAGGCCTAATTTGAAATTTCAAAACCCAAGACAACACTGGAAGCAAGATTGTATTCTCTTGCTTTTTGACTAATAGTATTTAAAATAAAGTGTCAGTGACGTCTTCGCATATGTACCAAATGTGCAGATATAAGCTGTAATGCTGCTCTCTTCTGAGTAATCTCACTTCAAGTGCCCTACAGAGTGCGTACAGCATAATGATGCTAACTGTGGAATTTGCTCCAAGACATCAGCATGAAACTATCAACATTAGATTAATTCGATACGCCTGGAATTCACAGATTTTAATTAGCTAATATCGCTTTCTTCCTCCCTTTCACGTTTAAGTTTTTGCTGAAAAATAGATGATGTGACATAAATGCAAGCTCTCCCAATTAGCACGGGGATTTGTTGAATGTGCAAAATCCTAGAGGGTCATGCATCCATTTATGATCATGTGTGCGCACGCATCAGCTGACGTAACATGAAAAGGTGTTTCCCCGCTTTACAAAAACCCAAACCAAAGCTCTGAAAAAATAAAACAGAGTGTGATCTACCATCACCCATGAAAAAAAGAAAATATTTACCAAACAATGGACAGCATACACACCTACAACAGAAACAAGAATGCAGTTATACTGGTTTAGGTCAGTGACAGAATTAAACTGAGCGACTCCTCCCATTCATAGCGAACACAAACACTCCCACACACATTCAGATCCATCTGTCTGCAATGCAAAAATAGCACTTGCTGATTAAAATGGAGAAATCATATCTCTGTATTGGGGGAGAACGAGTGTGAAAGAGAGAGAGAGAGCGAGAGTATAAGAAAGAGAAACTTAAAGGAAGCCACTCAAGAGTTCAGGTTTCCAGGCAACGCCTCCCTCTGCAATGCAGATGCTGAAACCAGATCTATAGCTGCATGTCACAATGTTAACTCTCAATGAACCACAAATACACATGCACACGCTTCTATTTAGCATTTCTGTCAAAAAATCAGCTAAGATAAGTTTACCTGGGTTTACTGTGCGAGTCCTTGGAGCTGAACCATCCTTTATGTTTGACTTCTACAAGTGGTTGAGCACGTTCTGCTTCCTCTTTGCTCGCGATTGGTCCTTTCCCAGCCGAATCACCCTTCCCATGTGAGAACAGGCCCCTCCTTTTTTTGCTCTGAGTCTCTGTCTCTCCAGCAGGTATCACTGTTTCCATCTCCACCTCATCTGTAACTCTTCCAGCTTGCTCTAATGCTGCTACGATGGCGGCTTTTTCTTCCTCTCCGGGTTTATCGAAGGACCAGCGACGGCCATCCACAGGGCCCCCGCTCTGCTTGTCTTCCCCACGGCGAGAGAGGTTCTGCAGGGAGAGGGAGAGAGAGCCCTTCTGAAGCACCCCCAGGGCTGGGAGCAGGGGCTCAGGCCTTGGCTTTGACTGGGACTTGGGTAGCTGTGTCTCTTGAGATTTCGGCTGAGATGACTGGCTTTTCTGAGGCTTGGCTGGCAGCGTGGATGCCTGTGGTTGACCTGACTGAGTTACTGGTTTGATTGACTCTGGTTGAGGTTGTTGTAGTACGAGTGATGGTGGATGGTGAGTGAGCGGAGATGTTTCCACTGGATTCCCGTTCACCCACACTGAAGGAAGCAAAATAGGGGTGTCGTTCTCTAAAGTAACAGAATGAGGCACTGGTAAGCTGATGTCGTACATCACATGTCTGACAGGAGACACCTGTGGTGAGGGAGCCACTGTGTGTTCTGAAAGAGAAAGAGCATTGTCGTTTTATTGATTCTGTGATGTAATAAAGCAAACAACAGATGCTGGTCCCACTTTATATTATGTGGCCTTAAAGGAACAGTTCACCCTACAAAGAAAATTCTTGAGGCAGATCTAAATTTGAACTTGTAGGTAGGGGTTGGAGTTTATGCAGGCTAAACAACTACAGAGTCCAGTATGTATATAGAAATACAAATATAGCTTACTCCTATACTTATAAATGGGCGAAAGTGCAATGTGCAATATGGCGGGATAATCCCTCCTTCTAAATGAAAGAGCCAATCACTGACTGGTAAAGTCACTACATCACCGCATATTTTTTTAAAGATTAATTTTTATATCAACTAGGTTTAACTTGTGCTGATATATATATATATATATATATATATATATATATATATATATATATATACATATTATAAAAAAAAAAAAACACCCACATACCGCTGTGCAAA
>JAUMHR010000063.1:6783965-6810610 GCA_032361145.1 Enteromius fasciolatus | reverse complement strand
TTTGTTGCTATGGTAGCATCGCATTGATGTGACGCTGGGATATGTGGTTTCATATTGCAATTAGTAAAGGTGATGCATGAATTTTGAACATTAAAATAGTTCCTCCCGTTCAATATGCGGAACTTTATATTTGGTGAACAGCTATTGCATCAGTTTTACTTGGACTATGGGATGAAATGGTGGTAGTTTATGTTCCAAATCAGATTAAAAAGCAATCAGGGCATCCGAGAAAAAAACATACACAAACACAAAAATATATCAGCCTTGTGATCTGCATGGCAAAGTATCAAAGACTACCAGCATCATCACAATCTCTCTCAGGAAATCAAACATCCTCCTTTCAGGTACATCTACAGCCCAAAACAAAGCGCAGTCACTTAATCCAAAAATGATCACCTTCGTCAATTATGGATGCGCACGCATAATTAAGTATCTTAATTATCTTTTAAATGTCTAATCACTGCTGATGTCATTTCAGAGTCTTTAAAAGCCATATATTTCACTGTACTTTTATTAAATTCATCCATAGTTCCATTGACCAATCACAAGTGATGAATACTATTATGCCCACAAGGTGCAAAAAGACCTCTAAATGATCAGCATGATCAAAACTTTTGATAAACAAACTGCTGTATACCATTTACTACATGCCTTCTATCATCTAATAGCTTATACTTTTAGCATGTAAACATGGAAATCTTTATTTTATGAAAAGTGCTTACTGGACTGAAGCAATTGTCCGTTTTCAGACAATCATGTTAAAATGTGGGTAGCAAATACTGTATTATGTTTAGTCTCCCCCAATAAAACGCAAAAAAAAAAGCTTTTAAATATTATTGTATTAAGAAATACAATATTTATGTCACATCTTAAACTAATATTTTTATACATTCTATGAAAGTAGTATTATATTGAGTTTAAGAATTTCATTTTACTTTTTGGATGTAGATAGCAGCACAGCATTGCTTATTTTTGCCCAGTTTCAGCTGTTTTTTCTCCATAAATCTCATATTCTCAATAAATCATATTATAGACTGATAAAAGTCTGATGTATCAAATATAATGTTTAAAAATATCTGCAGATGATAAATTAATTTTTTTATTAATTAATTAATTTAATTAATATTCTGTCATTAATCACTTGGTGTGCTCAAGCAATGCCTGGACTTTTAAGAAACAAAAAAGCAACATGGTGTGTGGGTAAAAACCATTAACATGGTAAAACACGACTTTCTGTGTCTTTGAAGAACTTTTAGTCAGCAATTAGTCAGCAAGTCAAATGAGTCATTTTCACTTTCACTGTTTTCTTTGTAGCATCTTTTAAAATCAACACATCAAACCAATGAGCCCAAAACACCCACTAGTTCCAGTATCAATCGAAATAACCCAGATTCAGCACTACAATCATTTCACCTCTCTGCGAACTAAGCAGCAGACTCCTGCCCAGTGTGGTTAGATGTGGGCTGTACTTAGCATCCAGAAGAACGAGCACTTCAGTGTGGTGCTTTCAAAAATGCAGTAAATAGATGGAAACACGCATTTCGTGCCAGGTATAGAAAACTCTGACAGTTTCCCATCTGACTAAATGCTATAATCATGAAGTGCAGAGTCAAGATATAATCTTTTTGTCTTACAATGGTAATTTGCCAACCCACACACTAACTACATGATTCATCTGTCTACCTGATTCACCCCACCTACACAATCAAGGGGATATACCAGCACGCAATCTGGAAATCACCAGGTACCAAGAAGTGAGCAGCACATTTGGCAAATATGAAACTCGTAGAGTATATCAGGGGCAACTAGGGATGCAACGATTGTAGATTTTGTTGGTACGATTATAGTCTGAAGAATAATCACGGTTTTATTATTATGCAATTATTCATTTCATAACACTGTATGAAATCACATTAACACTCTTTAGATATTAAAGTTTTATTTATCACTGGCTTTTAAAACAGAAATAACACCGTAACCATTAATACAGCACAAAATAATAATAAACAAAAGTCCAACTCTCATATTGAAATTTTAAAAAGTGACATCTGCTCTGTAAATATCCATAACCGTATCTATCTCTTGAAAAAGGTTTTAAAAAGTTTTTACATTCTATTTTAAGTCAATTCAAATCAAGGATTAACGGATTATATTGAATGCATACGATATAATGTATGATAAAATATGCATTATTTTACAGAGAGCATATGGCCTACTAGCTATATACGCTCTGCCTCGGAGGCATAGTTCACCCTAAAATTTAAATTTGCTGATTTGGATCACATTTGGAGAAATTACATTACTATCTCTTAGTGGCAGTTAAGTTGAGTTACAGAGACTCATTTAAGCAACCATTTACTGCCTGTTTGTACAGTGTATACCTCTAATTGGGAACATTGTGTGTCACAACACCTACTCTTGACCCTGTCAGTCTTTCTTGTCTCATAAAAAGGAACTTCTTAAACACATCATTTCGAGTTCTCTCTCTACAGAAGTGACACCAGAAGAGCTACAGAGCAGTCCTGAAAAGCCTCCATATAATACCAATAAATTAATTTTTATTTGCTTGCTTGTTACAGGAAGTGGGGCGTATACTATCTCACAGCTGTAGTGTTAGAGTCTTGATATAGAACCTCTCACACCCACAACTCAATTTCCTCAGAATCGGATCTATAAATATATGCACAAACACTCAACTAAAACACTAAAGTACATACTGAAACACTTTTTGCATGCTACAATAAAGCAGATAAAAATGTGGTGTTTTTTTTCCCTGGGGATGAATGAGAAATGAAGAAGTCATTCTCCACCGGTCTGATCACCCATCTTGAGCTATTCTGAGCTTCTGATATCTGTTATCTAGCTCTACAGCTGCTTCTGGTGTCACTCGAAAGCTATGAGCTGGTGACTATGAATGTCTAACAGTTATACAGTGAACCTGAAAATGGGTAGATTAAAAAAAAAAAAAATTAAACATTCCTTCCCCCCCCCCCCCCCCAATTTACATTTAAGTCACACATTACAACGCAGGACACTGCTGTCAAATTATGTCAACTCCCTAATTATTACAGGTGAAGTGGTAACACAAACATGCTTTTATTTTATTAGTAAACTTCTATGTTAACCATCTTTGAGTTACTAAGATTCTAGTATAACCTAAACAAGAGGTTCTTTGAAAACATTTGTATAAGCTTTGTTTTGTTATAGATCTTAATTGGTGGAGCTATAAATTCAACCTCTTTTCACAAGAAAACAGCTATTTTACAAGAAGGCGATTTTGTACATGCAATTTCTAGAAAAACGTTTGCATGAAGATCCACCCATAACATCACTGTGGCAGACTGTACAAAAAAATAAGAACTAGATGGTATGAATTTAAACAAGTTACTCAAAATGTTCATGTAAAATAGCTGTAAACTGCTAAGAGACTGTGCTGGTGAAGCACAAAGAAAATGACATGTAAAGAGAAAGCACATTATCCAAGCCTTCGTTTTCCTGCTTGTGCTCTAGTCTTACATAATTAGAAAGGTGACAGAGCAAAGCTTAACTGTTCATATGCATAAACAACCACACGTTCCACACTTTTCCTGCAACTTCTGTTACCTAAATCACAGATGTGACATGCAGACTATCATCACAGATACAGGAGGCCCCCCAGCACTACTTATTTTGCAGGCTCCCACATGGGACACACCCATTTCAAGTCTTGCAGCCTCAACTAATGAGCTCAAGAGTGTCTGATGAGAAAGATATTACTGAAAGGCCCAGATATGGGACATATGTGAGAAAAATTCCCCTACTTTCCTCTGTCAACATCCAGGCCCGTTTAAGAGGGCGTGACTGCAGAGGAACAGATTGCTGCACTGAGTAAGACATATCAGACTCGGCTAATGACATAGTTTAATTCTCATTCCTGTATCCAGAGTAAAAGAAGCACACCTGCTTCTTCAGACTGACACTAATAACAATAAAAACAATGAATACAAGCACAAACTTACTCATTTTTCATGTATTTCCGTTCCTGAAATGCTTCATCCAGAGGTAAGACAGCCTGGCCCAGAAACACATCCAGTCCTATGAGAGCTCGGTGCATCACGGTGAGGGTCAGGTCGCCGGCACCGGGTGGATACGCGTCTCGCCCTCCCTCCTCCAGGATCCCCGGCTGCAGCTCGAAAGAGCACTCCTCGCCCCATTCCGGGTCCGTGGTCTTCTCCATCACGCAGGTGGAGTATTTCTCTTTGCCCAGCTGGATGATGGTATAAACGTCGCTGGTGCCGTGTTTACCCTTCGCGCGCAGCCCTCGGGCCCGTAGCACAGTTACCTGCACGTGCGTCGGTACCCATCGCAGCTCCTCGTCACTCTTCACGAAGGACATGGTCACCGGTGCACCGACAGAGGGGCCGCTGGTAACGGCTGTTCTCCCGGTAGAGCGTCGCTTAGTAACCGCCAGCCTATCGTCGTGGTCCACGGCAAAACATTTCGGCACGCGCGAGACGTCTGTGTTCGCGCGCCGGCGTGGGTCGTTTCTCTCTGCGGCGGTACAGCCGCCTTGCAGACCGGTCCAGCGACGTCACTGCTTTCTCTTCTCCGCAGGACAAGGAAGTGACTGTTAGCGGTACCCAGATTACAGCATACTGCATTCGTGCTGCTCTAAAATACGTGTGCAATTGTGAAAAACAGCTTCACTAGGCAGCTTTCGATTAAATAAACAGCCGTTGGTTGTCGGACCACCGATGATAATCGCTAAACTTGCACCGTAGTCGAGCTTCCCCGCGTGAGAATCCGAATACTGCCTTATGATGACATAATGTTGCAGATACCGCGATGCGCGGACTTTAAACGGGGAAGCTGCTTTTACAGGGCAGGGGTTAACCCTCGTGTTGTCCTTCAGAAACTTAAACTTGTCAATTATGGACCACAGGGAAACCCATTAAAAATTCATGATTTTTTAATAGTTTTCAGTGTGGGCCAAAATTGAATGAGGTGCATTAGGGGGCAATTACCTTTACCCGTCTTTAAGAAAAAAGTGTTTGCCATATTGATGTTCAATGTTGTTAAGGAGATAAAGCATCGAATCTTAATGCAAAGAAATGTTAGGCTCAACTTGGTCACTTCCTGGTATCGTCATGTGCATTTAATCCCAATGCATGTATTATTTTGCTTTAAATTCATTAATGATGTGCAAACTTTAGAAATAAATCTGTAATATAGATCCACTTCACACAAGGGATTTTTTAGCCCAGTCCCTTTTAGCCCATACTCAGTCATCAGAATTTCCGATTGCTATTTACTCTATTTATCATCTTGTCTAATTTCATACTTTTTTTTTTTATCCCAAGGATATATCTAGTTAAAAAGATGAAAAATAATCCACTACCCTTGGCATGGTAAATAGAAAGCTACTGATTGAGCCTAAGCGTTAATGCTTAGGTAGTTCACACTTTTCTTTTATTTATAGGTTTTGGCACAACTGAGATTTTATGTTAAACGCTACATATAGGTATAAAGCCAATACTTCCATTTCATCAGTTCTGATTAAAAAACTTTTTAGAAGGAGTGTAGTGTATAATACCACAGACTGTCACTCTGCTGGACATGTTTTGACGCACTGTTTCTTACACTAAGCATTCCACATAAGCATTAGGCCTACTCTCTTTCTTCCTAGCTTAGTTTGCAAGTTTGAAAACATCTTACTTCCTGTTGGGGTCCTGATTTGCAGCATCAAGGATACCCAAGAGATTGCCCTTTTAAAAATGTGTTGCAAGGCTTTCGGCTTAATTTGTGATAATTAACTTTTTACATTGAATGCATAATGTTAGATATAATGGAGAGATGTACATTTATGACCAGTCATTTTTTTAAATTAGACGCCAAATAGATAATGGCAATGTATGTTATTAATATTTCTATCCACATTGTTATTTTTTTATGCTGCCATATTTTAATAGTTCACAAAAAGGATGCCACACACTAAGAGAAAAAAACAGACCGGGCCCTATTTTTACAGACTTTTCTTAGAATTCAAGACAATGTCTACATACCTAAATTTATTAAAGAATAAAATGAAAAACAAAGCATCCGTTTACACTAAGTACACAAAACAGATGCTATTTACAGTGTAAACAGTGGTAGGTCCTGTTTGCACAAAAAAAGCACCAAGCAGAATCATGTTTACAGTAAGTATCGTGATAGATGATATTCACACAAGAAGTAGCATGCTATTTGTACTAAGGTTACATAGTCTGAGAACTAGTAGGTGGAGTTTATGAAAATATCCTTTGCCGGTAAGCTCTATGTGCACTTAATGGACATTAAAGCAAAAGGCTTTATAGAGTTATTCAATGGCCAGTCATGAACTGAAAACCTGAAGTAGTCAGGGCCTCTGACACAGTGAGCCTGTAAAGAGTTTGAAGCAATACACTAAAACAGCACCTGCCTATGATGTGTGGAGAGAGGTCTGCCATATCAACCACAGCTTTAACAACTCTATCTCATGTTTTTTTCTTTTCTCTAGCTCAAATAGTAGTGCATTACACTAGCAATGGCAAGGTCATGGATTTGTTTCCTAAATGCAAGAACTGATAAAATGTAAAAATGTGTAAACTGAATGCAAAGATGCTTTGAATAAAAGGCTGCCAAATGCACAAGGGTCAAAGACAAGACGACCCATTTTGGTGTCTGCATCAAATTAAACATATAGAATTTATTTTATATACATAGAAAAGCAAGTAAAGTGTCTACTTTAATGTTTCAAATAGTTTTTGTGAAAATGTCGACATATGGGTGAAAAAATATTCCATCGTCATTCAGCGTAACAGATTTTTTAAATGTAAAAATTAAACAACATAAAGGGATAGTTAATCTCAGAATGAAACGACTCATGTCGTTCCAAGACCGCTATTCATCTTCGGAACACAAGATATTTTGATGAAATCTGAGAGCTCTCTGAACCTGCATACACTGCAACACAACTGTAATGATCCCAGACCATCGGTAAAACAGTCCATGTCACATCATTGACATTTTGTGAAGCTACTAAAATACTTTCTATGCACCAAGAAAAAAAAACTTGTTTAACAATTCTTCTCCTTGACCACCTTCTGCCATTTTGGAAGAATGAACATAACATAATCAAGTGTTCTCGTAGCTTCACAAATTTTAAGTTTATCGGTGTTCTTACTATATTTCTGGGCCTGGGAACATTTCATTTGCAATGCTGTCTATGCAAGGCCCGAGAGCTCATAATAAATAACTTAATTTGTGTTCAGAAGCTGAATAGAGAGGTCTCATGTGTTGAGGATGTCATGAAGTTAATTAATGACAGAATTCTCATTTTTGGGTAAACTGTCTCTTTAATGTATTGTTACACTGAATGGCATTTTAGTCTTCAGTAAATTATGGTGAAAATATATGACAGTCATACATCATTAAATAATTTTATTATGTGCATCTCTGAATGGATCAAATTAATAGGTTTAGCTCTTTTTATTTTTGTTCTGGAATAGTATTATTAGAAGGTGTACTTATTTTTTGACTTATTTACTTTTGATGAGGATGTGCCTTTTCTGTGAATATTTTTGTTTATTGTCATATTCATCGTATTTATTTTTGTCAGGCCTTTTATGTTAAATGATAATTTGAACAAACATGGGATACTTAATTCATTCACTGTCAGTTTTATACTCTGGATTCTACCCCCCCCCCCCACTAATAATAATAATCTTTCAATATTTTATGCCTCGTGCTATGGGTCTGACACATAAATGTTGATGTAAATGGTTTAAGACAATATAAAAGACAACTAAAAAAATCTATCAGACAAAAAAAAGCAATTGATAACACCAATGTTACATTATTAGTTTCACAGCAATCACACAATATCTGCTTTTCTTCACATTAATGACGATTAAAAAGAGAATAAGCTTCCTCCCTAATGACTATGTCTTACTTTAGACCTAATTAACTATGCTATTCTTAGAGGTAAGATGTCAATCACATCCTATGAGCTTCTGGAGCCAATTCTCAGTCTAAGAATCCCTCAATATTGTCCTCAGTTTGATCAGACATACTCACTAAACACTTGTGCAGGCTTTCTTAATGACAGTGGAGACATAGAGGTGCAGCTGACATTCATAAGCGCACTATCTGGGCCAAGAGAAACACACCGCACACACTTTTACACACGGACACTCACACATACTAATCTGGAAAGGGTTCAATTCCAGCACCAAAGTGCAAATAGACCACTTACAGTCTAAACTGGGTAATTAGATCCTTAATCAGGGATCAGAACCACAGAGAGGCTTCAACGTAATGAAATTCCTCATTCATCTAAACTCATACACGACCTAACTCAATCTACTTTTAAGCACACTGACATGAGCAGCTGTGACTAACACACTTCCTGTCACTCAATCAAGCGTGTAAATAAACTTGCACGTACACACTGATCATCTCCATCTATATGACAATTTCTCATATATTCAAAATAGATTTTCTACAGTAAAGTTTAGCAAATATTTTCAGCATCAGAAGTTTTCATGCTCATTTTTCCTTATAGAAAACATTCTAAAATTATTTTTTTTGTTATTGTTTAAAACCAATGTGCTGCTTAATATTTTGTGAAAACCTGACTTAAAAGCCTCCCTCAGAAGTAGGCAACGTGGGCCTGCAAAAACCTAGCTGAAGGAAATGTAAGCTAAGTGTCATTGTTTTGCTGACTCTGCTATTTGCGTATGGACGGGGAGTCACAGGGGAACAACCCGAATTTTGATACCCCCAAGCGAGTGGATTGATAATATGCGGTGTTTCCGCTCGGTCAGACGGATTTTGCCCTGTCAAAACAGTTCGCGTCTCGCGGCGTTGTGCTGCACCAGACTGGCGTCGTGCTCGGTGCTCGATAAGCGCACACTTGTTTGACGCAGCTGGCCGCACACTGCGCTTTTCTCTGTTCTAGGGCTTTGCCCGAGGTGTCGTCTTACAAACTAGAGGCATCAAGATTTTCTTTGAGCGGTTTAACTCGATTTAGAATTTAATTATCCGCTAAACTGCGCGCGGAAGTGTTTTGTGGGAACAAGCGGCACTTCACAACCTCTCATGTCAATCAACCGATAAAGAGGGAACACAAATCAAGCGATCACGTTACCCACTTTTTTTAAACGTAAAAAACAACTTATATACACACAGTAGTCACAATTTGACGTGGATCCTAAAATTTCATCAAAGTTGTCCTAAGACAACAATATTGTTTTTGATTTTAGGACAACTTTGATGAAAGGTTTTGATCCACTTTGAATGTTGACTACTGTGTATGTATATATATAAGATGTATTCTTAGCAAAGGAAAATTATGGCCAGTGGACCCATAAAATAAACTCAACATAAAACTAGACTGTCTTTTAAACCTTTCTATAACAATAAACAATGTTTAGCATTTTTTCTTTGTGGTTTAGCAGCACAATTCAATACATTTTATCACAATTTTGATTTTATTGTAGGCTTATGCAATCCACTTAGAAACAGACACTGTGTGTTGGACTACTTTTTGTTGGCATTAACTGTATTTTGAAGGAGACTGTTAGTTCTCAGCCTGCAGATTAGGAAAAGGAAACTTGTTAGACTTTCATGGGCGATCATTTTTCGATTTAAAAGAGTTTTCAAAATCATACATGGGCATATAAGACAACTTACAACTTACTACTAGCCAAATTGAAAGAGATCAATTCCGAAACATTTTGAAGAGGGGTTTTAACACACTTATAGCCTATATAGGCTATTACCATTTATTAGAGTTAACTTATTTCAGTTTATGCTACACAAGGCTTTGAGTTTACATGGTTGTTTTGACTAATTATAAAAATCTCTCAGCATGTCCACATGTTTTCTACTGACAAGTACATTTATTTATTTATTTATTTGCGTACACCATATACAACAAATGAGTTCTGTTTAAATGACTTTAAACCACATTATCTGGTCAGACCCTCACTCGGTTTGTCAGTTAGATGCTTCCTTTATCAATGTTAAAAGATGTTACTCAGTCACATTGCCCTCCACTGGTAGGCTTTCAAATCAAAGATATGTAGACTCCAGATCTGGTTCAGCATTGAAAATAAATGTTTAAATATGTGAAAAATTATAATACTATATTTGTACCTAACCCACAACAACTAAATGAATAATTAATAATATTTTACCAAAACTTAAGGACGCTTTGCATTATAAAAACAATAAAACAATAATTTAAATGAAAATAAAATAAAAATAACAATACAAGTTTAACCTAAAACACATAATTTGAATTATTTAAACAGTAACTTAAAACAAGATTATCAATTATAATAAAAAAGGTGCTTTAATCTGAAATTTAAACTAAAATGTTACATACAAATGCATTCAAAGTTACACGTTACTGGCCACCTGTGACCCACTCAGTGTTCAAAGTCTCAAAATCACATAGCAGATGAAAAAACAATAGCAGATTGTAAACACCAAAGAAAAAAAACTGATTTAATGCAAGTAATTGCCTTCAAATTTAAGAAAAAGAAAAAGCAACAAATATGCATGAGGTATATTTATGCACACTTTTCCAAGTATCTCTGTATCATTCTACAACAGATGCCTCTTTAAAATAGCTCACTTAATTTCAATCACGAATGATCTTTTCAGATTAGTGACTGAATTTGCTTTAGGTTTTTGAGCTAACTGTGCCGTGGTGTTTGAATGAGGGTCTATGTTTGAATCATAATAGCCCAATCTGTCAGTGATCTTCAGTGTTTATCTATCAGCTTAGACAAGGCAAATAGACACTTGGGTTTGATCTTGAGGTCTATTGTGATTGGACACCGCAATGAGCAGACACATTTGAGCAGGTTAGAGGTGACAGGTCAAAGGTCGCCGGGTCTGTGGTCATGATCATGGGTGGCATATCCCCACAAACATCATAAATCGTGATCCCTCCTGGCCATCTGTGTGCATTTATGTGTAAGACG
This sequence comes from Enteromius fasciolatus, assembly GCA_032361145.1. Classification (NCBI taxonomy): domain Eukaryota; kingdom Metazoa; phylum Chordata; class Actinopteri; order Cypriniformes; family Cyprinidae; genus Enteromius; species Enteromius fasciolatus. Next base: position 6,799,619 of record JAUMHR010000063.1, on the reverse strand, counting down.
ACTGAGCATAACAGGAGATAATTGGAAATGCAAAGCGCACATCAACCTTCCTCCTCGTCTCTGTTTCAAAGTCTATTGTCAAGGTCACTGCAAGGTCAAGGGAGATGAACATCAGCAAAAAAGTATTGATTATGAAACTGTTAAAGATTCATTGCCCTTGAGCCAAGGAAAAATGTTTGGTTAACTGATGAATAGATATATATAATCAGCACTACAGCAACACTTTCTATATAAACTAACATTTCCTAGCTTTTACTTTTCATCAGAAGTATTCTTGCCATGATCATATTGACCCACAGTCATGCTTCATTTCGGTGTGACCCTGGATTAAAGCTAATCGAAGAGCGTCTGCAGGTTTAGGTGTGTCATTTGTTTATTTGTCTAGTGGAAGGCCATCATCTCCGCGAGCCCCCACACCATGTCAAAGCTAAAGGAGAATATCTCTGTGCATTAATCAAAAGGATTTTAGTTCATTTGTGAACATGCTCGCCTGGCATCACTGTTTTAAACTCTGCTCTCTTAATCTGAAAGAATTGTGTGTCAGCCGTTGTTTTGGTCTTTGCCCTTGACTGCTGATTGATTTGTGCTAGCGGTGCATCTGCTAGCGGTATGATAGCTAAACGTCATTAACCTATCTACCCACAGCCTTCGATTTTTAACTGAACATAATCTGATGACCACAGAGAAAATGATTATTAAGATATAATTTTAAAAATTAACATTCGTTTAACAAAGATGCGCTTTTATTGTGGATATTATATTGGATAAAATATCTGTTATAAAGTAAAAAAAAAATTATTTGATGTTTGATTTTAGCACAGTGAAATTACATTTTGAATTCTTAATGAACACTTGAACTTCGGTTTAAGTGCATGGATTTTTAAATGTTGCATAAAATGTAATCTACAACATGAAAAACTAACAACTTATTAAGAAAAAATATATATATATATATATATATATATATATATAGGCTATATAGCCTATATACATATATTATTTTTTTCCATTCTCTAATCAAAATATTTCAAAGGAAGTATTTTCTTGTTTTAATTAGTAATTATATTATAGACTTTTCCTGTGTGCTCCATTTAACATAATTTTAATAAACAAAATTTCCTCTGCAATTCCTTTCAGAAGTGAGCATTCACTCTGAAGGTCATTGATGGGGGAACTCACGGGGCAGTTGTGCCTCATAATGTAGAGGTCTACACACTTGGCGAAAGGAATAATGAAAAACAATGTCATTCTGGAATGACCCTTCTCGTGGCTTCTCCTTTCCAAATTCCAGACAACATTTAGAATTTGTCCAGGCCTCACTCAACATTTTTGTTGGGAAATCAACACAATCAAGTATTCGCAGTAGTGATGTTATGAAGATGGTTTGCCTCATTCCAAAACATTCCTTTCCTTTAAAATCTCTAATGATTTCACACAGACACCTGTAAACACATAAAATAACAGTCAACCATGGCAAACCTAAGATCTATTTATATACTTTTAGGTTCCACACTGTTTGGCATCCTGTTCATTTTGCGTAAATAAACAGTGCCTGTGCTTTATAGCATATTTCTCGACGTCCAGTGTGAGGGGAAAAATATAAATATCAGCGTAAATCGTCAAGCTTCATGGTTCACAGAAAAGCCTCGGTTTTATGTAGGGGACGTGTAAAGCAACAATCAGAGAACATGGAAAGAGTTTCAGGAAACGCTTGCAGAGAGCTTAAGGGCAGAAAGCAACAGGAGAGGATTAACAGAACTGAGCGCGGGAAATGACATTTAACTTGTTAATATTTCTAGCTTTAGATTAATGATAAATTGTCTATTATTTTTCCTTAAAAGAGAAAGATAAAACGGGTGTTTGGCCTAGGGCCCAAGCTCCGTTCGTATGCAAAGTGACAGCCAATTAATGAGCGCGAGTTGGGCTAATGACGTCATGCCTTTCAGCGTCTAGTTTGGGGTAATGACTTTCCAATGAATCTACTGATTGAAATGTAACTTGCCTGGCCTCGGGCGAGCAGCTAGAACAGAGGCAATCAGAAGATGGCTGAAGACAAAGGATACTCCGCTCCTTGCAAATCAGTTCCTCTCTGTAGAGCTGCAGACGATGTCGTGAATCTATATGCATATATTGATGGAAAATATTACGCCATAGACTGCTTGCAGCAAACATGCATTAGCATATTCATAGTAAATATGCAGGCTATTTACGATAATAAGGTCGGTTTATTCAATTCAATGAATGTTAAATAGATGAGCAAATAGTGTGTGCGTTATCTACAATGACTTCTATTTATTCTTCCTCGCTTCCCAATTGAACTCTTCATTTCATTTAACTTTTCTCCTTTTTAATTTCAGTCGATTTCTGTTTGTGTTGAGTAGTTTATTTGTGGAAGAAATCCCGCCCGGCGGCCAGCGCGCGGGATAAGCGCTTTTTTATTATACACCGCGCAGATAACCGGCGAGATTAGCGCGCGAATGCTATGCATAAAAGTATGCGCGTGAATCAAGATCAAAATGACGCTATTTCCGCGCGCACTACTCTGCGCGTGTGTAAAGTTTTTAAAGCAGGGGTGTTAAACACATCACCAAGGTGTTGCAGAATTTGGCTCTCTGTTGAAATCAAATTACACTGTAATTAAACACACTAGAGCCTTTCAGAATCGCTTGAAAAATAACTATACTGTATGCCAGGTGTATTGGGCCAGACTTGCAACAATATGCTTTGGAGCGGAGTTTGACACCCTTTTATTAAAAGTGTCTTTTAAGTAGCTTTAAGTGTTCACATTCTTGACAGAGAATAAGTCTAGAATATGGAGAAAAAAAAACGCCTAGCTACATCTGGACTGAATATTACTGAACAAGTTCAGTTATGTGTGAAACAGCTTGACTCATGTAATCATATTAACATAACAAGCTGGTTATGCCTGTCAGAAGACGATGACCCCTTCATTAAACTATCCAAATAATTTCACTATAAGAATTATTTAAATATAGGTGTATAATCTCTCTTATAATTACTCTATTATAGTAATAAGTATTTTCTCTTTTTTTGTGGTATGTAGCTTTATGGACTTTGCTGCCCTCTTTCGGATAAACATGTATTACTTTCAGACCATTGAAAGATTTTATACATAGGCAAATTAATGTATTTTTTTGTGGCATTTAACTTGTTACTGATGTATTGGCATTTGTGTAATTTGAAATGTATTGAACTGAAGTAAAATGATACATAATAATGATAATTTTCAAACTGCAAAATAATTCGTTTATCCACTTTATCTAAAAAAAAGACATACTTGTTTATTTCTTAATTATTTTTATTAAAATAATAAAACGTTTAGTTGTAGAAACATATAGACGTTGAAAAATACCCCCCCAAACAAATTATAAAATTACAAAATATGAATGCTAATAATAACAATAATAATATTTCAGTCTGAGTTATTGTTTATGTTCATGAAATTTGAGATTCTATATGACAATACAAATAAAAAAATAGCATGGTAACTCTAACTATACTATACTCTAAAACTAAATTCTAAAGATGAAACTAAAAGGCAGGGTCATTTGCTGTTTCCAGATTTGTTTTATTCAAACACTGAACCATTTTAGCTATCGTAAATATTACTACCGATTTAATTTTGGGATGGTAGCATTCTGTTGCAGAAAGAGGTTCTGGAGCATCAGTCTCTAGTTATAGATCACCTTTAATGTAAGATAAGTAAGAAAAGTGCTATCAAAATCAGTTTACAGTGCTCCATGGGAACTATCAAATGATATTTTGCATGGGAAAGAAAGTTTATTTAAGCCCTGGAATGGACTGGCCATCCATGCAGGGATAGATTCCAACATCCCTGTGATAGCAGTTTGCAGAATGAATGGATATGAAAGATTTGTTTATCTGTTCGTTTGTCTCAGTCAGAGATCATATTTGGATGTTTTCCAAATGAAAAAGAAAATTCTCAATGATTTCCTGCAGAGATTTCACTCCATCGAATATGCTGCCCTGATTTTTCACATTGTTTATGTCAAAGAGTGCTAAGAGAGTTCTAATGACCCAGGGGCATGCAATACATGTGTCTAAAAGCACTGGCTGACAGCAGAGAGAGACAACAAGACTGTGTGTGTGAATGCCACATCTTCTACAAAGTTGATCCCTCAAGTAAAAACATTACTTTGCCCGTCCGGGAAATTGTCCAAGGGAAATAAAAATAACCGCTTTGACTGGCCTGTGCACATTAAGCATACATTTTTTAAGCTTTCTTTGTTAGAAATTGCAAGAGCCGAGCCAAGGGCACTATGTCACAACAAGAAGAAAGCACATATACACACTGGCCCAGAAAAAAGCAGGTCTGAGAGTGACTACAGGGTCTCTGAGCCATGAGATGCTTGAATACTGTAACGTTTAGTCTCACGGAGACGAAGGAGATCGCAGAGTCAGAAGTAATATTAAAATAAAAAGACTTTTAATAATGAAAACAAAACGTGGAGCAGTATCCAATAACTTTTTTTACAATGTTGAGACACAGACTAGACATTAGGGTTGACCGACGAACAATGAAAGACAAAGGGAAACTTAAATAGGGCAGACAATCACAGATAATTAACAAGACACACCTGAACTGAATACATGATTACTGAAACTACTGTAGGTCAAAAAGCACATGGACAAACAAAGAGCACATGGGGAAAGACAAAACACATCACAAGATACATAACTGAAATCAACACAGAGAAAAACACAGAAAAACTGAACTAAAACAAACCAAGAATGTTACAAATACAAAGAATAAACATATTAATGGAATAATAAAATAAACATATAGGTGTACTTTTTGGATTTAATCTTTAAATTAAATAGTTTTCTGTATTTAAGTATAGATATAAGTTTTTCCTAAATTGACAGTATAAATATGTACTAATAATTATTTATTAATCAGTTTATTTATGAAGTCTTTTGAGAAATAGTTAACCCAAAAATGACTTTTGTTGAACATTTACTCATTCTCATGCCTTCCTCAGATTTAAAGAAATTTACACTGGTTGCTGATAAAAACATCACAATTATTAAAAAGTAATCAATCAATTGTGTCTTATTGTGAAAGAATGCGCTACACGTTCGTAAGAAACATTATCAATATGTTTTTAGCATGTAACTGTTGCTTCCTGCTAAAAAAAAGATTATTTTATTCATAATATTGCGTTTAGCACATAAAAAGTCGTCGCATGTGAATCTAGAGGTAAATGTGGACATATAACATGCACCATTTACAATAAAAAACAGCCCAAAACTTTTCCAAACAAACATGTTGGTGGATTTAGAGGAAAAGAGAGAATGGCCTTTTTCACTGGAGAAGGCATTACTATGGATTATGAAGCATATTTTGGCACAGTCACAATGCCTTGATGATATATTTGTTTATTATAAACACATAGCTTTTCACTTTATAAGACACTAGCTGATGGATTGAGTCATGTCAATTACTTATGGATTATTGTGATTTTGTTCTCAGTTGTTTGGGCTTTCGTTCTGACGGCACCCATTCAGCAGAAGAGCCATTGGTGATGTAGTGCTAAATTTCTCCAAATCTGTTTTGAATAAACAAACTCATCTACATCTTGAACGAAATGAGGCAATGATTTCACATTTGGGTCCTTTATTCCTTTAAACAGATCACATAAAAAAGTGCAACCTGAGTTTGGACACACCATATGGAAGCCATTCTTTTAATGCACCGCCTCTATATCTTGGTTCACAATGAGTCTATATGTTTTGATAGTTATCTGAAAGGTTATCTCACATATTTTTCAGGCTATTTATGATTAATGCCACCATTTGCACTACAGCACAACACAAAAGAAGCACGAGAAGAAGCATTTTCCAACTGTAGTTATTGCTTATGTTTACTTTGTTTAAGCGTTGCCTTGGAGAAAAAGGGAGACACCATTATAACAAGCTTCAAACGCACAATAGACAAATCTGGGTTTGAGTTTCCCTTCAGCTACGATGACGTTGATGTCTGACGACACTGATTGGCATCTTTTAAAATATCTGCAATCAAGCGTGCGCAACTTAGGGAATTCAGCACAGCAAAGTGCATCCACATCAGAGTAGTCCCCACTCATGGAGTTTGACATGGCAGTGAACAGCACGTTTGTGAGCTTTGATGGCGGCATCCAACAGTTAGAAGGGGAAGACACTAGATTAATCGTACCGGCTATTATCAGCACAATCAGTGGGTTTGGGATCGGTGGGAACGTTTTGGTGCTTGTGGTACTCATCTACGTTTTCGCCAGCCAGAGCGCATCCGAGGCGAATGTGATGCTCGCGAACTTGAGCGCGACTGACTTGATGATCCTCTCCGTGTGCGCTCCGGCGCGCGCGGTCACATACTACAAGCGCACGTGGACACTCGGACTACTGGCTTGCAGAACTACAGAGTGGATTCAACACAGCTGTCTGGCGGTAAAAGCATTTACACTGTTAGCTACGAGTCAAGCGCGACACAACTTTTCCAGTCATCCCAATGAGCAGTCACGTTTTCGTCAGAAGAACGTCGTGATCACCCTAATGATTATATGGACGGTTGCGCTCGTGTTTCCGGTTCCCGATATCGTTTTTTCCAGGTTAAAAGAAGAGGGAAATATTAGTCTGTGTGTATCCGAACTAACTTCTCACTCCCAAGATGCAATGCGAGTTTTCAGTAAGATGCTACCACTGGGCATCTACGTTCTTCCCATCATCCTCTCTGCCGCGTGCCACATCAGGACCATCTTCCTCATTAAACCGAGTTCCCACGAGGAGTCTTGTCTTGCGCGTCAATATGAGAATTCTTTGATGTATTTATGCGTCATCGCCCTGAACACGCTGATGATGCTTCCCGAGTGGGTGTCTTGGGTGTGGATGCGCCATGGGTCTGGAGAAAGCTGCACCCCGTCGGTCGGTTTGCTGATTTTCGCTCAGGTGTGCGTTTACTTGAGCAGCATGTTCTTTCCCGCCATTCTTCTAACCATGCATGTGCCCCTCAGAGAAAATCTTAGCAATCTGTGTTCACTGTTGGCTTGTCGACATGATAAACACAGACTAAAACTCGAAGGGAATGGAAATGAGATGCGCACAGTGGTTATGAGGGTGTTGGATGAGCGAGGATGTGTGACCATTATAGAGAGGCATTCAGATGCATCCTGCCAAACTCTCCCGGATCTCGAGCACTTTTGGAGCGAGCGGCGAAACACTACAGTCGCAGAGGAGAGCGACCCGTTACCATGGGAACGACTAAATCAAAGCAACGTTGAACTCTAACCTATGACCTGTGCGGGAAAATCAAAGATGATAGCTGTGCTTTGGGGGATCATATAGCTGAACCTCCAAGCTTGTCATAAACTGTGCAGTCATGTATTGACTAAATGTATGTATTGAATATTAAAACCTTTTATGATTGCCCTGCGTAGTTGCACAAGGCCAAAAAGGTTACTTTTCTTTTTCTATGAAGTAAATAATCTCATTTTCACTAGTCTGCTTCTGCTTTGTCGTCGTATATTTAATTAATGTCTGTTCTGACTTAGTTTCATTATGAAATGTTTTAAGTACATGTAAACAATAAAATATGCTTTAAAATGTGTATTGTTTAGTCCCTTCTGTCTGACTTCCAATGCAACCCAGAATGTAGGTGTTAATATTTCAAAATGTTTAGAATGTGATTTGTTAAATGTTTCAATATCATTGCATGCTTGGAATTATAGTTTTTCTTACTATAGATACAAACTAAAATACTATATGTTTTGATTTATATGTGGTATCAAAAGATTAGAGATTGAAAGAAGAACCATGGCCCATAAAACCACATGAGCATGATATATGATTGGTCAAGAGCTCAGTGGATGCTATTTTAGTGTAGGCTCTATTAGTGCCAAGTGAATGATTAGCTTTGGGTGCTTTTGCAAGAGGTGCTTTTAAAAGATCACTGTTCTTTCAGCTAAAAGCCTTCTTAATGGTTACTACAAAATACCCTCTGACATTTAACATTTTAGGGTGAATATAGCTACTGTGATATGCATGCAATATACAGGCCAGCAATGAATAATATCCACAAATGAGTAAATTCATAAGGATTTCATCAGTTAGGGTCAGTTAACTTAGCTAAACATACTTTTTACTTTTTATCTATTACACATAGCAGCTTGGCAGTGCTGTCAAAGGATGAATGGCATCCAAAATAAAAAGTGTTTTTTAGACAATATGTGTGTGCGTGCTGTGTTTATCTATTATACATGTAAATATTTAAAATATATAGCCTACTGTATGTGTGTGTGTTTATATTTGCATAAAATATACACAGCACACACACACACATGTATATCATGTAAACTAAAATTAAATGTTTTTTTTGTTTGTTTGCATTATTTTACGACATAAGCACATGATGCCCCTTAATCTAGTACATTCATGGCTTTGCCAAAAGTATTTACAACTATAAAATTCACACACATATGTATTATGTTTTTACTAAGACAGTGTGAAAAAGATTGGTTTAAATAGTACAGTAACATTATTTTATTTACTGTTTTAGCTAAACATAAGGCCGGTGAGTTATCATGCGGTCTTCTGCTCTTAGTGGCCCGTATATACACAAACAAAAGAGACTGGCTGTAGCCTTAGGAGATATGGTCGTATTATGTTTATTCTATAGTATAATAGACATTACCCTTAAAGAGAGTAAAAGATGCAGTCACTGTGGGAATTGAGGTGAATAGAGACAAAATGGTGAAGAAAAAATGGAATTACAGCTCCACTCTGTACATACGGGGCCATCTACTGGCCTTTTGGAGAAATACACACTTTTTCAAAACATTTTGAATGTGATTTGTTAAATGTTTCATAGAAATAGCATTGCATGCTTTGAATTGGCCGTTGCATACACGAGGGCTCTTGCATATAGCCAAAGACCAGTTTCTGCAACATAAACAATCAGATGTATTATTTATCATCTGTTATTACTCTACTGCACCCTCTTTCTCCTTTCTTTAGATGACATGGCAATCTCCTTTTCCATTTCTACCAGGGCTATTCAAAGGAGGCGAAAAATAAATAAAATAGGATCCCTCTGTAGCATCAGGGCTGCACAGTAAATTTTATAGTAGTTATTTTATGTTAATAAGGCTAAGATGTGTTGGCAAACCATGCTGTTAACGTAATACAATGACTAATAAACGAGAATATTTTAATGGTATAAACGGCCTTTACATTCACAGATGATCGCCCTCTTTAGAGGTTTGTTTAGATTAGTGACGCAAATCACCAAAGAAATTTATTTTGCAGATTAGACATCACTTTTTCTGTCATTACGGCAAGTATACAGGCCAATGCGCATGTCCGAACGCGCGTCTGCGCACTGTGCACACTGCTGAACTCGCACTAATGCATGCAACATGTAGCAATACAGGAAATGTGAAAATTAATTTATTAATTACTGTTGAAATTAGAAACAAGATTTATACGCATTTATATATTTATACTTTTTTTAAATCTACCTGATCTAGGATTTTTTTTTCGACAGTTTGTCCCGCTGCACCTACCAACAAAATGATCCAGATAACAATGGTTATGGTTTTTAAACTTGTCCTACTGCAAGACGATACGATTCCAAAATAATTTTTGCAACAAGGAAATATGAGAATGCAGTGGCGTAATATTGTAACAAGTTGATACACAGTTTTGAGATCCAATGAAAAAGACAAACAGCGTGTGATGACAGGGGAGGGTTGTGCTTTAAACGCTGAACGGAAGACGTGGATATCGAAACTTACAGTAGTGCTTCAATCTGCGAAGGACCTCTCGGACTGACCTTCTTTTAAAGGGTAAGTTTAAATAGGCTACCCTTAACATGTCTACAGTGTTAGTATAATTTAGCGTACATTATACTGTACGTTTCGTGTTTTAATGTATAATTGCTAGTAAAACAATGAGATGATTGAATTTGCCAACAGTGTCTGTTGAATATACGCAGGCTATTACATAAGCAAAAATGTTAATAATGTTTGTATGTTTCCCGTGACTTATTTTGTCTTGAAAAAGCATGCTCAAATACTTACAGCCTAATAATAAACGTTCGCCAAACTCTTCGTAATCACTTTGGTATGGGGTTCAAATGTTGCCCTTTGTCGTAATGCTTTATCAGTTACGCCAGGCACAATGTGTATTACACACTTTTAAGTATATGATGCCTGTATTTTAAGACAGGAAGGTAGGTGCTTCCTGGTCACCTCGAGGTACTTGACAAAGCTTCGTCAAGATTTTACAGGGAAATGGTGCGGTCGTTTAGAGGACATTCCACAGGAGAGCAGGTTTGCCAGTTTCCTTGAATGTAAGCCAATTAAGCAGTCTGTCATTGTGACCTCAACCTCGTGCTTTAAACCCTATAATAATTTATTAGAAACTGTGAATAGTCGTGGACTCGGCTGGCTGCACATTAGCTCTGAGGAGGGACTGCACCTGCCTACCTGTCTCGTTTAGTGTGGTGAATGAACTCTTATGTCTCTTATATCGTTCAAGATGACAGATAATAACTCTGCTCCAGTTCAACTATTTCATGTTTGACCTTTAAGGGACGTGAACTATGGATTAACCTGCAGTGCCTTGGTTCAGAAGAGCAGTGCTGTCATTGAATCTGACAACAGATTATAATTTCTGAGCTGTTTTAGTGAAAACAGACTAAGATTCAGACTAAAAACACTGTCTCGGGATTTTTGGGTCCTCCTTTTTGCTATGAGATTGAAGACTAGATGTGCTGTAGTGTTTGGTACAGATGCAGGTGATGTTTGTGTGACTGTCTGCTTTGTCAGTCATGTTTAAGGTAAGTTGTGCTCTGCGTTTAACCCATCCAAGTGCCACAACACACACCCAGAGCAGTGGGGCCATTGCTCCCTTAAGGGTCTCACGGTCAGCTCAGTTGTGGTATTGAAGGTGGAGAGAGTGCTGGTTTTTCACTAACCCCACCCACAATCCCTGCCCTGGGACACGAACCCACAACCTTTGGGTTATAAGTCCAACTCCCTATCCATTAGGCCATGGACAGAGCTTTTGAGCTTGTTTGGTTTAGCTAGCTTTAGGACAACTTCATAAATTGGTGCAGACCTCACATCTATACAAAACAATGTAGTTTTTCTAGGGCTTCATTGTAGGTTTGCTTCAGGGAACAGCAGATATATGTGTAACAGAACAGCAGTAGTTTTCTGCTTTGAGCTTTGGAGATCATTAATTTTTCAACCAGTAGGGTAATAGTTCACATCAGTTTTGTACTCAGTACCATACAGAAATACTAAAGTATTCACCAATGTCACAATCACTTTGTTACAGCTGTGATGTGCAGTGTTAGATAATAGGCCTACTGTAGATTATTTAAAGTGCAAATTATTTAAATGTGCAACAATGTCATCTTGTATGGTTCATTTTTAAACTTTTATGAATATGAATTAATTTATATGTCGCACAATGTGAGAAAAACGTATATTTAAATCAGGTTGAGTAATCACGCCAGAAGACGCCACAAAATCAGGTTTGCGATCTAGGTACACTTTTGTTCATATATTCACAAGTTAAACTGTTTAAGACAAATATTTACAAATATACTGCACATGAACTCAGAAGCGCAGCATATATATAAAGTGAATAATATCAAATGTGTCTACAGGAAAGCAGCTCTGAACCGTCTGTTACCAAATAAAAAATGCAAATGAAAAAAAAAGAGGTTTTTACATGATTGCATGATTTAAATATACTTTTATTAAAACCTTACAAAATTAGGAACATTAAACAGTTACATTATACAAACCAAAAATGGACAAAGCTATGGTAATTAATGAATAATGTAGGCTAGTTCTCCTGTGAGTTTGGGAAAGAATGTGAATTATTAGGGGGGAAAAGCAGAAATGCATTAAACATAAGTGGTTTGACAAATGTTTTGAAGTGTAGAGCAATACATTCAGGGACATCCCCTGAAGTGATGAGTCAGTGTTACAAAAACGATGCAAAATCTGCTTTAATTTCATCATATCCTAACATTTATGTCACAACAGTTATCTCAAATTCAGTTGTTTGAACATGTTTTTTAATGAAAGCAAAATGGAAACTTAACGATTTCCCCCAAATTCTCATGCATACACTAGTTTTCACTTTCAAGGCTTCCCACATTCAGAAAAGCTGAAGCAGGATTTCCCCCAAATTTTCATGCATACATCAGTTTTCACTTTCACTTTCAAGGCTTCCCACATTCAGATATGCTGATGTAGGATGGATTATATGATGATGCAATCTGTTTTCTAGCATTGTCAGTAGACTGTACTCTGCATAGCTGATTATCTTACATTCTATATTCGATGATTTTCTCTCATTCTTTTCCCAGGTCTGATTTGGAGTCCAGATTCAGGGACACAAAGAAAAGGCTGCTGAATTGTACAATTTAAAGCAGGTAGGCCTATGTGTTTTTATTTAGAGTAGGGGTGTCCAATCCTGCTCCTGGAGGGCAACTGTCATGCATAGTTTAGCTTCAACCCCAATTAAAGGCTACGTTCCACTCCACTTTTAGACACAAACTCGCAAACTTTCCTAAGCACTTCCCCATGGGGGAATTCCCACTGACCTTTTAAAGTGCGTTCCAATTAGTGAAGTGGGCAAGGAAGGTTTATATGGAAAGACACTCGACCCACAGTGGCCAAGTTGTATTCACAAAGTTTGCTGGAGAAGGGCATAAAAACAATTTACTTGTTTAGGCAAGTTGGAACTGAACTTTGCAGACAGTCAGTAGTCCTCCAGGACAAAGTTTGGACACCCCAGATTTAGTGTGATTAATAACAATACAGCACTAAATAACACTGTCTTTTTCTGTCATTCTCTCTTTATAAGTGAAAAAATGGCATTAAAACGCGACCAGTTTTATAAAGAGGCAATAAGGCCAAATTTGGCTCGTTTTTCATCAACGGTAAAAGTGAGAGATATCTTACCTTACCTGCCATGCCTCACACTCACTGATAGGGTAAGCAGTACCACATTTAACTACAAATAACACAATGATACTGTATCTAGATATGCAAAAGTAAAAGGCTTCGGTCAATTAGTTTTGATTACTAATTAAATTTTTGTTTTTGCAGGAAGAGGTCGAAGCCAAAAGAGACACTTCTGGAAACTTCACTGCTATGCAGACACTTCTGGATAATCTACGTAGACGTGAGAAATGGCCTGATGAGTTCATCACTGCACTCCGAAACTGTGAACATAGGGAACTGGCTGATGAAATGAGCGCTATTTATGACAGGATCAGGGGCATCACAAGTAAGACCTGTCCTGCTTGTTTTCAAAGCATATTATGAAAAGGAGGGACAATTTTTTTTATGAATGCCTTTTTTCTTCATCTATAGATAATGCTGCTCCTGCTGCTCCTCCACCCAGACCAGAACCTCCTCCAGCTGCTCCTTATACTACATCTGGTTCCAAAACAACCACAGTGACAGTTCATGCAGTACCAGCAACTGCTCCTCCTCTGCTCATTCCACCCTCAGGGGGAGCCCCAGAAAGAACAGCCCCTTTAAACAATGCAGAACCAGGACCATCTCCTGTTCCAGTTAAGCCTCCTACTGCAGTTCCAGCACCCTCTCCTGAACCAGCTTCTCAAGCTGAAGTAGCACCTCCGGTTGTAGCTCCTTCCCAAGCACCTCCCCCTCCTGAAATCTCAGTTTCTAAAGTGTCTTTACCTGTTCCAACCATCACTGGGGCAGCTGAGAACAAAACACCTGCTTTAGATAGTTCTGATGGCTTGGCTTTAATGGACCAAACCACCGTTTCCTCATCAACTGGTGAAGCTCCCATATCCACCTCTAGTGCTCAGACATCCTCCTCAGTCACATCTGCTTCTCAAAACCAAATAACAAAGCCTTACACCACCTCCCAGACTTCTCCGAAGTCAAAGAAGACCCAGGTGCCAACAGCAGGCAAATATATTGACATTTCTGAGAGGCTCCCTGTCCAAGACACTAATTCCCAATTGAGAATGCAAACAACGTTCCAGGAGCCAGAAGAGATCACTGACTTAACTGCAAATGAGGTAATGGTCAACCCAAAGAACTTCACCGTTGCTCCTAAGCAAATCTGTGACATAAGTTCATTATTAAAAGAAGCTGGTCAACTCTATTTCATGTTTTTCCAATGTTTTCTCTGCAGGTGGTTGAGCGGAACAACACTTTTGGATTGCCAGTTCAAACTGCTTCAACAAATTTAACCAGAACAGCTCAGGCAACATCTTCTGCACCTGCTGAGGCGGGTATGCACTCTCCCTCATCCATCAACCAGGAATATTTCAGCAAGCCTGGTGTCCTTCAGCTTCTAGAACCACAGCAGAACAGAGCAGAGATTCTCCCTGTCTTTCAAGAGGAGCCTTGCTCAGTGGTTTCAGGTGATTTGGAGATCAGCGCCGCAACTGTACCTTCCACTGAACCTAGACAGTCTAGTAGACTTGCAGAGCAGAACTCCGCTCCCTTTGCTTCCTTTGATTCTGCTACTCAGTCCTTTCAAGACCCTCCATACAATGCTGCTCCCTTGATCCATAACCAGCCTGAGGAGGATCACTATGAATCTTTCTATGGGAGTAATCCAGTTGTAATCCAGTATGCTGAAGAGCCATCTGCTGAAAATATGAATGGTCAGCCACCAAGCATCCTGCAACGCAGAGTCATCTTTGAGGACCAGCATACCCTGAACGATGTTGGCACGAAAAGTCCAGTTCATCTTTCTGAGCCATCTGGGCATGACAGTAAGAAGTCAACCACTGTTAACGTTCAAGAGGAAGAATCCAGTGCTGCTAGGACACAGCAGAGTCAAGAGGAGCATCCAGAGTTATTCATGATAAACAACTTCCACCTTTTTTCTGCTGCAGGGATTGGTCTTTGTGCTGCATTCTTGGCCTGGAAGTTCACTCACAAATGAAAACCCCCACAATTTTTTTGATTTCAATGAAACACAAATGGCTCTTTTCCATAAATAAGAGTGGATACTAACTGGTGCTGAAGAAAAGGACATAATGTACAGTAAAAGTAGTCCCTGTGAGGTTTGTGCTATATACAGAGTCTTGTATAACCATTTGATAGCTTGCTATGAGGAACAGTCTGAGATTTCAGTTGTCCAACATGATCTCTTTCGCCAAATTCTCTAGTGGTATTAACCTCATGTATTATTTAATGTGTGCACATATAGACCTACAAGTAATCATGTTTTGCCATGTGCCTTACATATATTGGCCAGGGCCAATAATGAATTTGACAGCCTTTGCATCTGTTTCACTAAAACATGAATTACCATACAGAGCTTTAAAGTAATTTGGAGACCCCAGTTTGATTGGTATTACATTATACAACAAGTACATGTACAGTATATGTTAGTTGTGAAAATGTCGCAAGAATACATCCTGTGTGCTTCAGACCATGAATATAAGGAGCTGTTGCATGACCTATCGGACATTTATTAAAAACTCATTTTTGGAACATATTTCATGGACTGGACAATTGCTCCAACCCTCTCCTTATGGAACTCTTCTCAATCACTGTCCCATATTTTATGGACTGTTGGACCCCTATAAGAGCTTCAAAGTGTGCACACACACACACA
>JAUMHR010000063.1:6771561-6783865 GCA_032361145.1 Enteromius fasciolatus | reverse complement strand
TCTTCTCAATCACTGTCCCATATTTTATGGACTGTTGGACCCCTATAAGAGCTTCAAAGTGTGCACACACACACACAGAAAGCTGTCCACTTTTGCCAAAAATCAAATGTGTTCTCCTAATGCCTGCTATAAGATGTACCCATAGTAAAGTAACTGTTAAGATAGATGATAACTTTTAATGCAAACATAACCAAGTGCCCCATAACCCAAGATTATATTGTTAATATTGTTTATATGTAAGTGTTGTTGCTGCAGAAGTCTCCAAGTCCAGTGAACAACAGTAATACACTGAGATGTAGTTGTAAATTGTTTTATAGGTATATTTTTAAGTTCACGCATTAGATTCAAACTTGTGTTCTTTGGGGTTGCTAGCGGCACGGCTCTATCATTTGAGCTGGAGAAACAACATAAGATTAATGCTATTAGCATCAGGTTATCTATGTAAGGGTAAACTGCTACATCAACATTGTAAATGACTCTAAATGAATTACGTGTCCACTTGTAATTCATTTGTCATTTTTAATCAGCAATTGCACTTTATCTTTTTGATGTAAAATGATTGAACCTGATTTAAATGCACTTTGTGTGATCTTTTAGGTATTTTATCCTGGCGTGTATGTTTGCTAGATATTGTATTTCGGGGGAATATTTATATTTGTGCTAAACTGTTTTGCTCTTATGTACTGCTCAGTCTTGATCATGCACAGTCCATAATGATTTCCAGAAATGTTTCTGAAATAAAATGTCCTACCTTGAATCTTTCTTGTCGGTCTAAGCATAAAAGGCAATAAAGGTTGTGAACAAATGATACTCGTAGTGTTGTAATGTGAAGCACGCCATCTACTGTTGAAGAAAACAACCAAACTGAGAACCTGATTGGCTCGATGCGATTTCAGTTGACAAGAGAAGAGCATTCATTGGCAGTTCCGAGTAACTCTGCTTGTGTTGTAAACACAGGGACGTAAACATTTTGTATGAAGATGTGAATGACAATATGACTATGCTTTTGTATATGTTTATTGATTTTTCGTCTTAATAGTCCGTGTAACGTTAGAGATTTTTAGCTAAAGACATAATGGAGCTGAACGGCTTCCACTGTGACCGCGAGGGATGTGCGGAGGAGCAAGAGGAAGAACCGACAGCGCTCGGGCTGCCTCGATCAAAGAGGGAAACTTCATGTAGCATAATTGCTACACCGGGTGCAGACAGCGCAGCGGCCGGCGCCAGGGCACTCCGAGAGCAGCCGATGTCAAAATCGACGCCGGCGCTGCTGAGGCTCGATTCGCTGAAAAAGAACAGGCCGCGTAGGTGAACCATCTTGTTGTGGCGCTAGGTAACAGGGTTAACGGAGCTAAATTACAGTGATAAAAAGTCAGATATATATAAATAAATAAAACCAATAGTCATACGTTTTATAGCTATGTTTGATGCGGTTGGCATCATATTAACGTTACTGACTAATAAAACAGAATATACATTATACATTTAAATGTTTAGACGATAGAAAACATTAACATTAAACGTAACACAGTTCATATATTTATGGTATCGCATTTATATACACTGTCTATTTTTCAGTTGATGGATTAAATAGTAATCACTTAAGATTTTATTTAGGATCTTAAATATCAAAAGGCGAACCAGCGCTACAGAGTAGTAACATTAAATAACCAAAAATGTAACATTAAGCGTGTGATACATTTTTCTCATTTTTTTCGTGTTGAATTGTTTGACGAGCGCAATCACGCAACTGCAGTTATAAGGGACAAATAGGCTAATAGTTTTTGATTAAAACCCTATTGTTTTTTTCAATTCATAACTCTGTTAAAATGCATTATACATATTAGTTAACGTTTGATGTTTATTTAAAAATAAATGCAAAGTCACAATAATTGCTACTAGGACAAATAATCATTTTAAACTGTTTAAAAATCAGATTTTACTTACTGGGCTGCAAATGTGCTAACCTCAATGATAATGAGCTTAATTCATATTTACTCGAATGTTTAGAAAATGCACATGGAATTGAAGTCACTTTACTGTTCTTGGTCTCCAGCTTTCCCATGGTTTGGCATGGACATTGGTGGCACATTGGTGAAGCTGGTCTACTTTGAGCCCAAAGATATAACAGCAGAAGAAGAACAGGAGGAGGTGGAGAGTCTGAAAAGCATCCGCCGCTACCTCACTTCACACACAGCCTACGGCAAAACAGGCATAAGAGATGTTCACCTGGAGCTCTCTGACCTCACCCTTTGGGGCCGCAAGGGCAACCTGCACTTCATCCGCTTTCCCACGCATGAACTGCCTGCCTTCCTGCAGATGGGCAGAAACAAGCACTTCTCCAGTCTGCACACCACCCTCTGTGCCACTGGAGGTGGTGCATTTAAATATGAAGAGGACTTCCGTACGGTGTGTCCCAACTCACATTGCTGCAGTTATAAATATAATTTTATGTTATTTGTTTGAAAGTGAATGAGAGTCCAAGTAGCTTATAAAAACATCCAGCTTTTGAACACTTCTATGCAAAATAATTCCATAATCCACAATTGTGATGTTTTTATCAGCTATTTGGACTCTTATTCCACCCAGAATTGTGAACAAGTGATGTAAATGGTACATTTCCCCACATCTGTATTCTTCATATTTAAGAAACACATCTACATTTGGTCTGAAGGTGATTTTTGGTGAACTATTCCTTTAAGTAATTGGTTTTCTGCTGCCTTTCCTCTCTTAGATGGCCAATCTGCAGCTATTGAAGCTGGATGAGCTTGAATGCCTGATAAAGGGTGTTCTGTACATTGACTCAGTGGTCTCAAGTGGTTCACCTGAATGTTACTATTTTGAGCATCCGACAGATCCTGAGCGCTGTGAGCAAAAGGCATACAACCTAGAGAACCCCTATCCTCTGCTGCTTGTCAACATCGGCTCTGGTGTCAGCATACTGGCTGTATATTCCAAAGACAACTACAAGCGTGTCACTGGTACCAGGTTGGTCGTGACTTAATAATATTTCAACAGCTTAACAAAATAAATGGGCGTTTTACTCTAAAGCTATTATAATATGTTGTGTCTACCCTTTAGTCTTGGTGGTGGTACATTCCTTGGGCTGTGTTGCCTTTTGACTGGATGCTCCACCTTTGAGGAGGCATTGGCAATGGCCACAGAAGGGGAGAGTACACATGTAGATAAACTAGTCAGAGAAATCTACGGTGGTGACTATGAAAGATTTGGTTTGCCAGGATGGGCTGTTGCCTCCAGGTATATAAGTTTGGAGTCTTTTATTTTCACTTTGTTTTAAATTTTCTTAAGATCCGAATGAATTCAGAATTTGTTGATGAATAGAATAGATAACTTGCGTATCATCATAGACATAAAACACATGATATTTAAATCACATGAGAAAATCATAATAGACGTGAACCAGTTTAATCAATATAGTATGTATTTTCTTTTGTAGTTTTGGGAACATGATGTGCAAGGAGAAGAGAGACTCCGTCTCCAAGGAGGATCTGGCTAGAGCAACACTTGTCATCATCACCAACAACATTGGCTCAATCACGCGCATGTGTGCACTTAATGAGGTATACGTGCACGTCCACACTATAAATCACCAGTATGTTGTCCATGCCCTCGTCTGTCAGCCTCTTTACAGTGCTGCCTTGTGGAATCTGGATCAAGCAGCATTGTACAGGGCTATGAGAGACCAGGCGCCAATCAGCTCCTTGGAAACTCTTCTTAAAAGATTGACCTTTTCAGAATCAATGCTCATTATGAGTTTCTTCCATTTAGAACATTCAAAGAGTGGTATTTGTTGGGAACTTTCTGCGAGTAAACACATTATCCATGAAACTCCTCGCTTATGCTTTGGATTACTGGAGCAAAGGACAACTCAAAGCCCTCTTCCTGCAACATGAGGTGCGTGTGTGTGAGTCTTTGTTATTTTTTCAAAGCTAACCAATGTCTAAACAAATCACTCAAAGTTGTTTTATTTGTGTTTTTCAGGGATATTTTGGTGCGGTTGGTGCCCTTTTGGAATTACCAAACCCATCCTGATCTGCTGCTCAATCTTAGTTCACAGCGTTTACCAAAAGGCAAAAATTATTTATGCAAAACATACCAAAATCGCCTTCAAATATCAAACAATGCCCTCAACTATGCAGACCAAGCTCTGACATCTTAATAACAAAACTACTACTATGATAACATCTCTTAATGATATGCTATACAGTGAGGTTAAACAATCAGAATTAACCGCGTCTATACTAGTTCAAGGCATTACTGCAAATATTGGAACTATTTAGAGCCTGAACAGTCTTTTGTAAAAACAACCACTTGATATAAGAATAAAATCTGATACTTTACACAGGTTAAATCACAGTCAGCTGTTTAGACATCATTTATAATATGTCAGCTGTCATACTCTACTATGATTACGAACTGATGTTGCATCAAGCAGAAGATCAGTGACTGAAATGTTTATTATTTTTGTTTGCTAGTGGCAGTAATAATTATGCACTATTTTAGGGGTACAGACATTTACTCAAAACGAAGCTGATACGTCAAGCACTAATATGTTGTATATCAGATGCAACATAAATGCAAAATTACTACATATAATTTTTATTGTAGTCACAGTGAAGTCAGAATCTGAATTACATGAATGTTATGTAGCTCATGTTTGTTGAGAAACTAACTAGTGGTGTTTTGATATTTTTTGTATAACTGTGAGAGAGAAAGGGACCAGGCAAAACTTTGACCTATTTTCAGTGAGGGGAACGAAACTTTTACACTTTGGATAAGTCTCCTCTTCAAACCTGAGAACTGTTTTCTATTGCCTTCTCTTTATAGCCTGTTACTTGCTTATTTCTGAAGTCTGTATAAATAATAGAGGTTTTTCCTTCACCAGTGCCTTGGATTTTGTGTATAAAACATGGAAAGCAGGTATTGTTCTTTAACAAAAACACCTTTGTAAAAAAAATGATTGTACAATTTTTGTAATAAAAGATATAAATCAATATACCGAGGCTTCTTCCTGCTTTTGACATGCAGAAACAATGACCTGATTAATTTAAATCGGATTTATTTCAGCAGCTCGTTATTTTATTTCTATTTTTTTAATATTACAGCAAATTTCACGAAGATCAGAATCCACCATCATTTTTTTACAAACGTAAAACGTGCCTGAGCAGAAGAACGTTCCGTTATGCAAGAAAATCTTTTCCTTAACTGTGAAAGGGCTATGTGTTTTTCCTAAAATAAATCCTGCCCCTTTTCAATCGTGTGAAGTCGTCCACGAGTCAGCTCCACCTCTCCTCCGTGTGCCCCATCTTTCCCACCGCTTTCTCCCACCCGCGCGACTGTCCAGCTGGCAATTCACTGCCATTGCAGCCCGTTATCTCTGCTCATTAGATGCTTTTCTTTGCTTCGTACAAAGTCTGGGTTGTGCAGCAGCTACTTCAGCCTTTTCCGGACACTTTTCAGGTTCTGTGCATACATATAAACTGCATGAAACTGTGCCAAGACTGTGGAGAGACCGCTTAACTTGAGGTAAGTGGGGGCAAAAATCATGATTGTTATTCGTTGGGATATATTATTGTTTTTTTTTTACGCAGAATTGTCATAAATATTACTATTGACTTGCACAGAGATGATCTGAGATAAAACAGCTGGACGCCAAATAGCCTACACTTCCTCTTTAACGTCCTTTTATTCCTCAGTTTCGCGGTGAAGTTATGATGTCAATGCATTTGCAACAGTTTTATGTTCTAAAGAACGCTGAAAACAGTATTAGAACACTATTAGAGTTTTGTTAAGTTCTTTTTTCCTCCTCGCTTGTATTTCTTAAGAATAAACAGCATTGTTTAACTGTCCAGAGAAGTTTGAAGTCTCTTTAAATAAGTAAATAAACATCTGTTGGCCTTTTGACCTAACTTGTTTATTAACCTTAAATTTATTAGTGAATTTATCTTGTGGGGTCCAGATCTGGCTGCGTCGCACCTTTACCTCAAGATTTCTTTTGCCTGTTTATATAGGCATGATATAGTTCACAGATGATGTGATTTCTAGATTTGATCATGTATTTTACATCGTTAGTGTGATTTAAATATATTTACCGTGGAAATATGTGCTGGTTAATCATATGTGCCCCTGAGCAACTGGAGATCTGTTTTCAATTGCGCGCCAGTCTCTTTACTACCTTTTATAATTGGATCCATCCAAGAAAAGTTACTGATCTATTGGGTTTGACATTTTAGTTTTTCCTCATGTGACGTTTTTGAAATTACCTTCAAATATTTGTCTTGTACAATTATTCTGCTTTAGGTATTTCATATATAATGCATTAGTGTATGTCTATTAGAAAGAAAACCTAGTAAAATGAAGGTAAATAGGCTATCTCTTGTACATATAATTTGTCATTTGCAATCAAGCTGTTTTTTGTCAAATTATGCATATTTGAGAATCTAGAAAAATGTGTATTTGATAGAGCTGTCAAACGATTAATCGCGATTAATCACATCCAAAATAAAAAATTTTGTTTACATAATATGTATACTGTGTATATTTATTATGTATATAAATACAAACACATGCATGAATATATATATATATATATATATATATATAATTTTTTTTTAATTATGCTTTGTATTAAATATATTTATAGGCTATATATATTATAAAATATAAGAATATATAAATATAAAGTATACGTACATATATAATGTAAACAAAAACTTTTATTTTGAATGTGATTAATCGTTTGACAGCACTAGTATTTAATATTCTAGCTACTAATTTCTATAAGCTGCAGTGTTGTGAAAAAAAACCCCAGCATGTGCTGGTTAGGCTTTGAAGCATGAATGGTGGTTTGAGCAGCACATGACCAGCTTAAACCAGTATCCATGTTTCAAAACCTACCTAACCAACATATGCTGTTTTTTTTTTTTTTTCCCCCAATATAATAACCACATATTTAGAGATGTGGTGTAAATGTTAAATACAGAAATGAAAGGGATGCATGAACTCCCAGTGTGGGACACTGTTATTAGAAAAATAATGTAAACTAACAAACAAGAAAAAGTTTATTTTCATAAAGTCTACTTGACCAAAAGTGGCCACATTTAAATAATTCAGGAATCACCCTGATATGCATGTAAACGGGTCTGTACTCACTTATAGCCAGTGGAGAGGGTGCTCAAGATTTACATTCCTCTGTGACCCACAGGCACCAGAGTGACCTGTCTGTTAAGCTGTTGTTACAATAGTGAAATCCCGTCGTCGCACCCCTGAGGGGCTGTTATATCATCCACACTATTGTCATACATACACAAAGGGTCTAAACACTTCTGTCTACAAACATTATGAGATGAACCTCATGTCATTCAAAAAAATATAAAGTCAGTGGGTGGCTCAGTAAAATGTTTTACTGCTTCCCGTAAAGTCAATATGTCAGCGGGTGTTAGGATGGCTACAGCTCGTGCTGTTCAAAATATCAAGATGCATGCACATGAAAGTACTGAGTTTAGATTATGTTTGAGTGAAGTGTCTGTGTCAAATGCAGTCATTGTTAGTTTTTCCTACTCACTCATTCTCTAACAGTGGGTGCCCCAGGGTGTGTTGGATACATGCACAGACATCTGAAATGTGTCCAAGACACATTTTTCTCTAAAATTAATAAAAAGGTCAAATAAAAAAACATCACAACCATTCAGATGTTTTGGATTATATTAGGCCTATAACATGATAGTCATTATTGTAATGTTTATTTTACTTTTTAAATGACAATTAGTCACAATGGTGATTCTAATTATTAGACTCTTATTACTGTAAACTGTAAAACATGCTTATTTAAAATGTGTTCGTTTTACTGGAGCACATACAAGAAATTCTGTTTTGTTAAATTTAATAGCAAAAAAGTTCATTCCTTTTAGTGCCGTTTTTTACGTTACAGTAATTGTAAGTTGTTTTTGAATTACAGTAATGAGAAGTGGTGATGGCGGTTAGTCACCTTGCTTAAGAATTGTCACATGGCAAACTCCTCATGGTCCTAAAAATAGGCTTAATTTTCCTTAAACAGCATATAGCAGGGTTACCCTGGAGGTCCAATGCATGAGTTTAGCTCCAACCCTGATAAAATTCACCTACCTGTGATTTTCTAATGATTCTTTATACACTGTTGCAATCCCTAAACAGAGTCGCTACAAATCTAGGGAAACGAGTGCATCTGGAATTGACACAACATTTACATTTATTTAAAAATCATCACTACAAATTAATCATTATGGAACCCTCCTCGAACCGAGGAGAAGGGTACATAAAGAAGACTAAAAACTCATCACTGGATCCAACATGAACCTACTCATTCGTCAAGCAAGGAAAGGTTTTATAAAGGAGGAACCACGTACACACAATCATTCACCAATCAGCCGTACACCTGCAAACACACAGACACACGTCCACAACCCGAAAAGGTCGTCACAACACTGATTAGCATTCCCAGGTGTGTTTGATTGAGAAGGGTGTTCCTGCACAACTGGAGGAGCAGCAGTTTCACGAGCCTAGTTTTTTGTGACAGCGCCATCCACTGACCTGGATCACCAAAAACACTGATTAAAGATTTAGTGATTGCATTATTTTATCTGATATTTAGTTATTAGTTAAATTTAGGTAGGTTAATCAATATACAGTATAATTCAAGAAACCAAGATTTTGAAAATAAAACTTTTAAAATGTATATTTTTTTCATTTATAATCATTAGCATTCCCAGGTTTGATTAGGGTTAGAGCTGAACTCTGCAGTGCATTGGACCTCCAGATTTAAGAAACCCTAGTATACAGGTTTGAGGTGAAATGTCACCCAAAAGTATAATGACTGTAAATGTCTCCTGTGAACAGAATACAGTAGTCAACATTTGAAGTGGATCAAAACCTTTAGTCAAAGTTGTCCTAAAACCAAAACAATACCTGTTCTTGTCTTAGGACGACGTTGATCAACTTTTCTGATCCACTTCAAATGTTGACTACTGTAGTTTTAGTTGTCCTTCGTTTCCAATCAATCTGTCAGTTGTTGGAAATTCAGGATACATGCACAGATCTGTGGGTAAATTTGGAGAAAAACACATCATTATCACTACCATAAGGCTTCTAACCATTAGGTTTTGTTAGAGTATAACTACAGTATGTATAATTACTTTAAAAATGTACATTTTATGCAATGTGCATAATATTTTTGACATTTATTAGTAAAAAAAACAAATAAATCCTATGCATTTGTTTTAGTGTATAGTAATTTCTTACAATACAGTAATGATAAATTACATTTTTGCATTACGGTTATGAGAACTGTGCTTAAAAAGATCTGTGTGAACACATGGCAGTGCCCAAATCAAAAGATACTGACATTTACACAACAGCAAGCATGTGTTTTTCAGTATTCTTCGAACCTTCCCCTCTGTGTTTCTGTTCTCTGCCGCAGAGCTGCACATGGAGCTGTGTCAATGGTGGCCACACATTCTTGTCTTCCTACTTCATGCTTGTACTCCATCATGCTTTGCCCAAACCACACCACCAATGCGCTCGGGCCCCACACCGACCCCGCAGACAGCAGAAGGCCCGGAGACTCTGAAATTCCGTCTGTCTGGTTTCCCCAGGAAACACAATGAGGGCCGAATTGAAGTGTTTTATAAAGGGGAATGGGGAACCATCTGTGATGATGACTTCTCACTGGCCAATGCCCATGTCCTCTGTCGCCAGCTGGGCTTCGTGTCTGCCACGGGCTGGACTCACAGCGCCAAGTATGGCAAGGGCGCAGGTAACGTTCCTGCATGCTCATTCAGAACACATATAAAGCAGTTACGTGCTCAGGGAGTTTGTGTTTGTTCCAGGTAAGATTTGGCTTGACAATGTGCAGTGCAGTGGCAGTGAGAGGAGCGTGTCAGTGTGTAAATCTCGTGGCTGGGGTAACAGTGACTGCACTCATGATGAGGACGCTGGAGTGATCTGTAAAGATGAGAGACTGCCGGGATACATGGACTCCAATGTTATAGAGGTAAATGACACTACACAGACACAATAAAATATTTTACTAAGTGTGTTTTAAACGTACTTAAAATGTTTTTGTCTTTTCCTAAATTTCTAAATTTAATAAGTCCAATTAAGCTTCTCTTATATCGTACAGGAAGTATTGTTAAGTGTAAATAAATAAATAGCCTGTGTGCCTAACATTGTTAATCAATTCATGGCCCTAACTCAGACAGTACAAAAAAGGAATGTTGCTAATTTAACCTAGTAAATACAAAAATAAAATAAAATGCAACATATTGTCTTTATAACAGAATATTTGCTTTTTCAGTTGAATAATTTTATTTTAGGGTAATTCTAATATTATTGTATTTTTTCTTAATATTTATGTTCTATTTTGTTTTTTGTTTTTTTTTCAGTTTTTATTTTTAGTTACATTTTTTAGCATTTGTGTTATTTCTTATGGAATTTTGTTTAGTTTTTTTGTGATTTTTATTATCTTTTTTAAATAGTAATTTTAAGTGGAATTTTGTCCGTTTTATTTGCTTCTAGTTTCCGGTAATTTTAGGGCTTCAACTTAAACTAAGTTAGTTTGACAAGGCAGCATTACTATTTTCTTAGTTTAGTTAAAGTTGTTATATTTGTATTTGTATGTTTTATTTCAGCTTAATGTTCAATAACAAACATTTTTTATAGTTTTAGTTAAGGACAACAACTCTGATCTGACATGCAGGAAACACTCAATGACTAAGCTCTGCATCTTTGACCTTTCTTTTGTCCTGCACTGTCTAAAGGGGTTAAATACAACAAGCCTGTTCACACTCTGTTCATGTTTGGTTGTCCATATGCTTTGTATTTTTTGCATCATGTGTCTCTCAGGTGCAGGTTGATGAGAATAAAGTGGAGGAGGTGCGTTTGCGGCCTGTGTTCACTATAGCCACTAAACGGATGCCGGTCACTGAGGGGGTGGTGGAAGTCAAGAAAAAGGATGGATGGGCTCAGATTTGCGATAATGGCTGGACACCCAAAAACTCACGTGTGGTTTGCGGCATGATGGGATTCCCCCACGAGAAGAAGGTCAACAAGAACTTCTACAAGTGAGTGTTCTTGAGGCCTGGATGTAGAAAAAGATGTAGAATTTGATTTTATCCATCTCCAGAAATTGATTGCATTGTGGTTGGCCATGGAAACACTTTTGAATATATTACTATATTTAAACTGTGTGTGGCGTCTCACTTTACTGTGGCAGTTTAGCCAATGTGAGAGGAAATTATGTTTACTTTCTCAGTCATCTGTGAAATGCAGCAATATACACACAGTTTAAACCACAGACAAACATCTGGACAAGGATACTATTGCATATACGTAGGACATTCAAGCACACCAACTGGTAGAATGCACACTGTAGGGGTCTCATCCCAAAATCCAGTGGAATGTTACAAGGATGTTCCACTTACATGAATAAGCCCTGTGCAGAATACAGGCTTTACACACATGCACTTAAACAAACAAACCAACCACTGAACAATAAGAAAAAGCTGACAGGAAGTCTCTACTGAATGTCTGTCTGTGTGGTTTTATACACTATAACGGTTCCATTTCTCAGCCCGTGTCCCTAATAAGGCACGTATGCACCATTACCTACTCCACATTCTTGAAACAGTGGCACACTGTTACTGATGATGTTTCCATAACCCCACTTCAGTTGTTTTTATAGTTTTGGGGATATTTTAATGGAACCTAGGATTCCAGGATAGTAAAAGAAGCCTGTTTTATTACTGACCAGATGGTTTCTTTATG
Organism: Enteromius fasciolatus; assembly: GCA_032361145.1. Classification (NCBI taxonomy): domain Eukaryota; kingdom Metazoa; phylum Chordata; class Actinopteri; order Cypriniformes; family Cyprinidae; genus Enteromius; species Enteromius fasciolatus. The sequence continues at coordinate 6,772,045 of JAUMHR010000063.1, read as the reverse complement.
CAAAGCTTTGACTTTGTCAGGTCAAAATAACCCACAAAATACAATCAACGTTAGTGTAAATATGGCCAAATACGATGACTTTTTTAGTTTAGTACAATATTAGTATTAGTACAATAAAATTTAGCTTTTAGTTCATTCGTACTATCTGCAGGTACAGTTTTTAAATCAATATATGCTATGAAGTATAGTACAAGTGCACGTTTAGTACAATTAAGTACACTATTTGTTTTCTATTTGGTAAAGGTTAAAAGGTTTTTCAAGAGTACATGTGGTTCTGCCACTCCCGGCTTTATAACCACTGATATCACATGGACTATTTTAATGATGTCCTTACTACTTTTCCATGCATTGACTGTGCTAGTGCCCTTCCTGTCAATGCAGGATCAGAGAGCTCTCAGATTTCACCAAAACTAGGGTGACCATACGTGCCATTTTCCCCGGACGCGTCCTGGCCAGGATTTGTATAAGGATATAGGTTTTGGCT
>JAUMHR010000063.1:6731150-6744011 GCA_032361145.1 Enteromius fasciolatus | reverse complement strand
TTTAACCAGTAGGTCAAAAGTTATAAATTATTTAGAAAACAAATTTTTCTATTCTAAGTTTAATTTTGTGATCACCTCGGCTCTATTGCAACCTGTCTGCTTTCTGTGAACACACTATGTTAAAAAATAACTTCAAGGCTAGTTTGGTGCCAATATTCAGAGTTTACTGATCCAGATACCAAACATACCAAAGATGCCCGCAGAATATTTTATAATCTCTTTTGAAACTCTCTATTTTATACAGTTCTTAAGCATTTATCACATTGCAGATTCTTTCTTTTTGCAACCTCATTTTGTACGTTGTTGTCTTCACCAATAAATTCAGACTTTGGCATCTGAATCTCCTTTACTTTTTAAAAAGAGAGAAGACTGTCTACAACAAGGCTGAAATGCCTGCAGAACATTTGACCATCTCACTTTAATAGTTTTAAATAATGATCTTATTGTAGCCGTTTTCCTCCTCTACCTTCTTTTGGAAGTTTCCCAGCACTCCCGAAATAGTGGTGTTAGTAATCTCCTACTTTGTATCTGCTTGTGGCCCTCAAAATAATCACTCTTTCAACAGCATGCAATTAGACAGACTAAAACATGTATATTCATTATGATTATAAGTCTTATAAGAAAGCATGCCAAGAACAACGAGTCACACCCAAATCCAGAATTTTATCATCGCTCCACCCATTAATCTATCTATCAAAAAAAAATTAAAAATGCTGCCTCACAATCCTGTGTAAACAAATTTGCAGTTGATCATAACATTAGCAATGACATAATGGATTACAGACTTATGAACTATTCCATTACAAGATAAAAACCATTATTTCCACAAGGATCTAAGTACTGTAGCCATTACATATTCAAGTGTTTGTCTCTGTCATCTGAATTAGCAACAGATAATAAAGCATTATACAACACTGAATCACTAGGCAGTATAACACCTGATTTCTGGACACGCTGTGTCTCATGAGGAAAATAATGAGACTCTCTACCAACCTGTTTTGGTGGCAAAATGGTGTCTCTCTGCTCTGGGGCATGCTGTTTTCTTGAGTTTGCTTGAGGATGTTTCTTGTCAGGTTTGGGTTTCTGTTCCAGTTTGCGTTTTGCGATTGCGGCTGCGTTTGACACGAAGCAGCTATTCATGTCAAGCTCCTAAGACACACAGAATCAATTTTCATTGCCATGAAAACCAGCATCTTCCACTCAGTGAACAGCTCTTTATCTACAAAACAGCCCACCTCTGGTTCCATAGTTGAATCTTCCTCGTCATCGTCTCCGTTGTCTTCACTACTGCTATCACTGCTCTGCACAGGTGCTGAGGCACACTGAGGAGCAGGAGGCACAGACGAACAATTTTTGTTTTTAATTTTATTTTCATTCTTATCAGCATGTTTAGCCTTTTCTGGTCCAGGGTCAACTTGAACCTTAAATCAAACAAACAAGAAAACACTTGATAACTCTGATACAATGAGACAAGCACAAAACTATATAGGTTTGATGTGTCAAACTACATTTTACAAACAATACGTTTCTCACCGGTTTATTTTTTTCTTTATCTGCGTTCTCCTTTTCTAATTTTTCCAGTCGACGTCTTTCCTTCTGTCTCTATTGCAGTTAAGAAAAATTCAGGTTAAAATATTCACCCTTATGTTTTTCAGATAAAGTCTTTTTTTTTTTATGCCCTCACCATCTTTTTCTGTTTTTTCTTCTCTGACTTTATCTTAAGTTTTTCTTCTTCATCCACTAGCTCTTTTGCATTTCTTTCTGCTTCCTAATATAAATAATAAAACAAATAAGTAAAAAAAACAAAGTTAAATAATTAATACAAACCTTAAATAATAATAACTCAATCATAGGTGTTTGATACAAACCTCAGCTGTTATGCATCTGGATGGTTTTGGTAGACCTCTTTCAAGGAAGTTGCGAGGAAAGCCACAATATCTGTTGTTTGTATGGACGGCATACCTATCGTCGTAGTCATCATCATCATAATAATAATCCTCATCAGATGAACCTTCATACCCTGTAAATCGAGCTGCATACCGGTCCAATTCTGGAACTTTAATACAAAAACAATTTGCTTAATTGTCACAAAAACATAACAGTAAATACTGTATTGTGATCCAGATATTATTTTTTACAATAAAAGGAGCAGTTCACCCAAAAATGAAAATTTGTTGAAAATCTACTCATCCTCAGTCCATCCAAGACATAGATGAGTTTGATTCATCATAACAGATTCGAAGAAATTTAGCATTACATTACATTACATACTGTACTGCATTGCATGGGTGCCATCAACATGATAAAACAGCTCATAAAGACATCACAGTAATCCACAAGACTCTGGTCCAGCAGCAAGCATCATGTTGCTGCATGCCCATATAAAGACATCCTCCTTCCTCTTTCAAAAACCTTAAATCATGGAGAAACGCAAGTATCCCCAATCTATCAATATCTATTTCCCTATGCTGTTGATTACTTTTTAATGGCAGCATTTTAATTTTCAACTGTAACAACTTGTTTGTTTGTTGAGAAGTTGCAAGTTGATGTCACTTCACAAGACATTAACTAATAGACTGAAGTTGTGTACATTACTCGAGAACTCAAACAGCTGATAACCACATCATATTCTGACGGCACCCATTCAAGGCAGAGAACCCAACTGTGAGCAGGCATTAACTAAATCTGTTCTGGCGAAACACATTCCTTTCACAATAAGAAAACTGATTTATAAAGAACTACCATAAGAACTCCAATGTCCAAAGAAAATAATTTCATAAATCACGCAGAAAGTTAGACTTGAATATTTCAAGTCTGGGTTGCTGAATCAAACAGAATTCAAGTTGAAATAAAATTTGAGAGCACAAGCAAAATATTAAGGGTAGATTTACATTATTCCAGCTATAAATTAAACCAGACCTGCTCTACAGCAGGTTTTATTTAAGTGACCATGGGTGACTACTGGGGCGTGTCCAGGAAGATAAAATATAACTTACCAAATCTATAACCAAAACTTAAAGCATCTAAAAAGCTGTTGTTTGGAGGTCTCTCTTTTATAAAATCGACCATTGCCTCCTAGAAAAACAGCACAGAAAGAGTAGTTACAGACTAAAATGTACACCAGATTAACAAAAAATAATGCTGATTCATATCTTATGAATGAATGTACAGAAACGTAACGACTTACGTGAGTCCGCATGAGGCGCCCACTTTCACGCAGCCGGAAGAATTCTAAAAGAGACATTTGAAAAAACATATTTTAAAGCATTAACACGCCTTAAATAGACACAGACACAAACATAGTGGTCTGTGTGGTTAATCCTGTAAGTGTCATCAAAGCATGACTATTCTTTCGTATACTATTAAAGTAAGTTTGTATAAAAACAATTAAATATACGATAAAATATAGTAGATTCACAAAACACAGATCATATAACAATTCTTTCACAACATCTGCACCATTTCCAAGCACGTATTGTTAAACGACACGTCTTCTCTATTGTTTTTAAAGCTACATCTGTTTGGTGAGCAAGCGAAGTTTTATTAGACGTCACAAAAAGGCAACATCTTACCTGGTTCTAGGTTGTTCTTTCTTGACATTTTAGCGAATATATTTATATATATGTAACTAGGTAATTCTAAATTATAAAATATTTACGTAACTTCCAAACGATTTAACATTCCTTCCAAACGTAGTGTTTTCTCGAGGTTCTTCCCCACCTTTGCACACAGCGCTCGCTTTACACGCATGCGCACAAAGTGCACCACGTGGCGCGGGAGAAATGGCTTTACATTGGGAAAAAGACGCGTGCGTTCATATAATATTGTGAAAATATTAGTTTGTCTGTCAAACTTAGCACAGGCTATACAGTTTAGTATAAACAATTCCCCCCGTTCTGTGTTTATTTTTGCATGTTAATATGGCTTACTAAAAGAATTGATAGGCAGGATAGGTTTAGGTTTTGATAATGTGTAAGCCTTGCAAAATCTAAAAACTATAATAATATAATAGCTGAGCAAAAAAGTATTCTCCGTATTCTCAAATCCCGCGCAACACTGCGGGGTTTTCCTGTTCCCATAACAACAGCGTCATTTTTGTTCTGAAAGCTGAGCGTCACTGATTCTAAATAATGTCAGCTAACCGCTGTTGGCTATGGCGTTTTTCTGTTTAACAGAATGCTTAGAGCTTTAAAATAACGTATTAATAGATTTTGTTATTGATACTGTTTTACATAACAGGTAAACATTCTAACGTGGTTGTATTTCTTTACCTACACAGTTAATTCAAACTCCGGTTAATTCATACTTAGTGCGCATGCGCGTTAACGTCTGCGTCAGTAACGACATGGATTCAGAGGGGTGTGCAGCAGATGTAAACATTGTAAGTAGATGGAAATCGCGGTCATGTAATAAAAGTAGAAGTATGGCTTGGTTGCGTGTTTTTTATTCTGTAATGTGTGAGCCTTCGATATAATTCCTACATGATTGGCGAATCTGGATAACCTTGTTGCTGCTATTGCTGCATGGCAACAAGTGAGCCGTGCGTAAATTTAAAGTTAGCGCTAACGTTAATGGCTTTGCAATCACCCGATGGCAGTGAATGTTTGGTTATTATTTTATAGTCAACATTGAACCGATGTTACGAGAGCATTCTTGGATGAACTTTAGAAAAAAAGCTTTGTAGTCATCGGATAATCAATTGCTAACGTTAGCTGGTTCAGGCTGATTAGCGGGTAACAGTTAACGTTAGCAGGCTGTTTTTTATGTAATTGATGGCAGAAGTACACGTACAGACACTTGCATATGTTATACTTAGACACTTGTGTCGTAAACGTATTCCTAATGATGCAGTGTCATTAGGGTAACCTAGATGAGAGAATGAGAAATTAAAGTACAGTGATTGATTATTAGTCTGAAAATACAGTAATCAGTAATCAGATGTTTGACTAACTTAAATTCATCTAAGTCTAGTAAAAGTTTACCCAAAATTAAAATATACCCTTATGCCACCAAAGAAGTAAACATTTTTGTTTCCATGAAAGTACTTCTTTATCTTATACCTTTCTTGCAGCTATTTAAAGCTGGAGCATTCTTGCAGAAACTCAAGTTTACCTTTCCTTTTTTACCTTTCCAGCCCCCTGGAGAGATTCCCTGCCAGCAGCATGGACAAAATATGCATGATTCAGAGGCTAGACCATACACAGATCCTGATAATGTTGATGAAAGACCGTTTAATAACACTCAGGATTCAAGTGTGCAGCCACTCATAGACAGATCTGAGACTTTACAACTGGGTACAGAGAGCAGGTGTTTTTACACAGTGGGCTTCAAAGATCTAAGATGACATTGACAATCTGGGTTTAACATTTTTTCTTAAACTGTAAATAAACAGTGTTTAGATTTGGGGGGAAAAATCTCAGATGTTTGGAATCCACTGTACATTTTGTTAATGGTTATTTTTTCATAATCACATTTATTATATATGATTTATAATTATTTAATTGATTTTCTTTTTCAGAGTTTCAGGATAGCCTGTTGTCACCTGCACTTACCCTGCATCCCTGCCTGGACAAATCTCACCTTCTTTCTGACTCCACATTTTTTCAGCATACAGATGCAGAATTTGTCCCTCTTCGGTACTGTTTGTTTGGTGATGTTTACATTTTTCTATGTTTACGTTTTTGTATTTTTAAACAATATTTTCTCTATTGTTTTGTGCACACAGAGGATTTCCTGACTTCTCAGTTATGACTGAGAGATGCCCCAGGAATTCAAATGTAGCTGTACCTGACGATTCCCACCTCCAAAATACTGTTCTTGACCAGGCTGTACTTTCCCAGCATCCGCTGGAGGCACAAACAGTCCTGTCAGAGGGTGAGAAAAGCTGCTGTTCACTCTCCCAGCACAGCCTGTCACCTGGAGACCATTACAAAGGGCTTGAGGATCAAGGGAGCATTTCATATGGTGCTGAGGACAAAATCATCAGACATATGGAAGGAGAGGAGCAGACCATTGCTCAGCAGCTTGGTGAAGGAATGTCTACTCGGCTCTTGTTAGAGTCCAGAGAAGAGAAAGTTATTGTGCCTGTTGGTGACAGTGGTGCCATTTCCTTCACCTCTGAACCTGCCACACCTCACCAAAACACAGACAAAAGCCAGTTAGATCTTTTCATGAATCTTCAAAAAGGCAGAGAGCAGCCCCAAGGGGGCTCATTGTCATTATCATCGTCATTTCAAAAGGCAGCAGATGTTTCAAATATAACTTTTCGTGATTCACGAATGTGTTCACACCAAATAACTGATCATCTCCATCATCAGCTTCTATCTTCAGGACAAAGAGGCTCCATCTCAGCACCAGCGAGTAGGCACCATAGTGGGAACAAAAGCTCACAAAGTGGAATATCTGTCACACCAGCTTGTGAAGGTGTGATGCACGTACCAGATCTGCAGAGAGTGCTCTGGAGCTCCGGTCATCTAACAGCAGCAGATGGTTCATTCTTGAGCTCTCAGCCTGTGTCTCAGTCAACACCCGCACTACCCCTCATGAGACCCCCACCAGCATTGACCAAACTCTCACTCATACACTCCAAACAAGAGGCTGTTGCTTATGAGGCTACATCCTCCCAAAACAGTAACTCCAAAACTGGCTTAATTCCATCGTTGGACCTAAGCGATAAACATTCCTCTCCCATTCACTCTCAAATAACAGCTACAGTTCCTAGTGAACCTTCAGAGACTGTGCAAACAGTGTCAGATGCCCATCCCATTTTAAACAAACCTCGACCTGTTTTAAATGCACCTCATTCCGACACTCAACACTATTACTCTGGTGCTTCAGATCAGGTTCCTCATTTGGCCCTTGGGAGAGTACATTCTCTTCCCAGTCTGAGCTATCTACAAAAAGTAGATGCCTGGAAAGCCAATCAAAGTTCTAGCGGGTCATTTTATGATAATTTGGAACAACAGGGGTTTGATAGTGTGTCGCCCAAGAAAAAAGCACCGGATGTTGTTTCTGAAGCATTTAACCACATTGTTTCTCGAGACACACGTCTGACATTTGGTGCTAATCCAAACTCCCAAATGACTCAGCCACTTTCCTCTTCTCATTCTGGAAGCGGCTCACCCCATCGGGTGGATGTAGTTGGGATGGGTGCGTGCAGAGGTAAAGCAACTGAGTCACCTGTCAATCGCTCACACTCTCACTCCTCCTTGAGCTCTGCGGTGACCTCTATTCAGAGAGACACTGGTCCACACAATCAGCAAATTCCAGTGACACAATCTAATAACATCATTCCAGCTACCAGATCGTTGGACTATCAGTCGCCCTTTGTTTCAGGTGGAACAGGTGGAGGAAAGAATAGCTCAGTTCCTCACATGCATAAAAGCTCAGTCAAGATGTCTCCTCTTCTCAGTCTGGGGCGCTTCAGTGACGTGTCATCAAGCCTCAACATGAGCAGCACTCTTTCAAGCTCTCAAGGCAGTTGCCATGGTGAGCAGAGTATGCGGGCATCAGTGGGAGCTCCCTCTTCAGTAGTGAGTCTTGAAGTAGATAATTATGCACCCTACTGGACCTCCAGACCTGCGTCTCCTCCCCACAATCGAGAACTCAACATTGAAGACAGGATTCCTGTAAGTCCTCTGTGCTGTAGAAGAACTTGGAGAATCCACTTAAATTTGGCATGAAATAAAATTCCTTTTATATTTATAAGTAATGTTTAATTAAATGTTACAATTCAGTCTTCCAGTAAAAACCTCAAAATCAACATCAAATCAGCAACTGTTGGGTTAAATATTTTTTTTATAAACTGCTTCACACAAATTTACATCACACTATGGAAAAAAGATTTGTTGCTTCTTCATATATATAATAATGAAAAAAAATTAGCATGAATTCAAAATACTCAAACTCACGTTCAGGTCTCTAATCTGGGTTTCTCTGGCCCAAAATGAAAATGTTGGTATTAATCAATAACCCCTATGTCAGGGGTCACCAAGTTCAGTCCTGGAGGGCTGGTGTCCTGCAGATTTTAGCTTCAAATAATCAAACACACCGGAAGCAGCTAGTCAAGCTCTTACTAGGTATACTTGAAACTTCAAGGCAGGTATTGAGGAAAGTTGGAGCTTTACTCTGCAGGACACCGGCCCTCCAGGACTGAACTTGGTGACCTCTGTGTCGTTCCAAACCATAAAAGCTTTGTTTAAGTTCAGAACACAATTTAAGACATTTTAGATGAAAACCGGGAGGCTTGTGACTGTCCATTGACTGCCAGACAATTACAACTGTCAAGGCCCAGAAAAGTATGAAATGCATTGTCAGAATACTCAGGCCTTAAGTAGGGTGACCATACGTGCCATTTTCCCCGGACACGTCCTGGCCAGGATTTCTATATTGTTTTGATTTGTTTTGAAAACATAAGGAAGTGATGTCATACCGATCGGTCTTCACACGCGAACCAAGCCAAAACCTATATCCTTATAGAAATTCTGGCCAGGACGCGTCCGGGGAAAATGGCACGTATGGTCACCCTACCTTAAGGATGTACTGTTTTTGTTTAAACCAAAGTGAATAATATATAAAACCTATAGCAGCTGACAGAAGAGCGGATATAGTTTGCATCCTTCTCCAAAGGCGCTGCGGTGATTGCAGAGAGACATGAGAGATGAATTGTTGATTAAATTAAATTTTTTCTTTGCGTACAAAAAGTAGTCTTTTCACTTCATAGCATTTAGACTTAACTGCTAACAGAAGATGGAATATTCTGTCAGTGTGCTTCATCACATTACAAAATTAGATTACTTCTTATTTGACAACTAGTGACTCAGGGATTTTTATAATGTATTTATCTACCCTTATATGTGTTTTATTGTTCTGTTTTTATATCTTTTGTTTTATAGTTGTATCTCTTAAATTTGGGTATTGACCAGTCACCTTCAACAATCTTAAATCCATTTACTCGTCGAGGACCTATCAGAGAGCCTGAATTCTCTCCTACTGATTTATGTACCATTAAAGGCTCCATAGGAACACCAACTAAAAGCACACAGCCATCAGAAGGTGAGCTAAAATCATCAAGTTTTTAAGATATTGTTGGCTTTATTTGTTTAGTGTGTATGTGCTCACATTATAATGATGTGTTTTGTTTTGTGTATAGTTGACAGTCTTCAGAAGGAGACATTCTCCAGTTCTAGTCAGATCTCAGCTGACTCCAGTGCTTCTGTCACACATCGATTGTCAGTGTATGAACAAGGCCAACCAGCCAGTGACCGAACTGTGAAGATGTTCAGCCAGACAGATACTCAACCTAGAATTCATTCAACTTTACATCCTTCATCAAGCCACCAAAGTGAAGGAAGCTCTGGCCTTCCTAGCTCAGAATACGTGCCTCCTCTAGGTCCTGGAGAGGTGGTAAAAGAAGATGATGACTCTCTTGTAGGCTCTGGAACACTGCATGAAATCAGACGTCTGCTGGGCCGGGCAGAAAGTCTGGTTTCTGGTCGATCCTCTCTGACTTCTTCTCAAGGCTCACACCGCCTCTCAGAGAGTGACACATCCCTTGTTTCACTAGGACGGAACATTCAAGGTTATCATGATGACACATCTCTATCAGCTGGCGGGAATCTTTCTTTGCTGCTGACACGCTCTTCATCAGATTCGGCTTTGAAAGGAAGCTTGTCATCCTTCCAAACACCTCAACAGATTGACCGCACAACTATAGACCCTACCGCTCTGTCTTTTAGCAGAGAGGAAAATTTGAAGTCACGTGACCTCAGTGTGACCCCAAGGCGGGCTGAACCTGAAGGCTGCAGTGCTGCAGACCCAGATAAGGCAAAGCCACCTACAGTCACATCTGCCCTGCAGATAACTGTTCCTTCGATAGCAGAAAACCAGGACCAAACTGAGGAGGCTGCGATTGGCTCTTCTGAAAATAATTCATCTCATGTCTCTGCTGAGGTTGAGAGTATGAGTGACAGTAGCAGCGAGAGCTCATTGGCTGCCAGAGTTGCCAAGCTCCTACAGAGCGAGTCACCCGTTTCAATGGTAACAAGCCGGCCAAGCACTAGTGACCCAGAAGATAGCCGTGCACGAGGTAAACAGTGATGTGTCTAAAAGAAAATATAGTCATATACTGATTTTGTCAGTACCAGTGATGTTTTTTTATATTGTCAGTGGTTACTTTGAGAATGACTGGATTTTGTTTGTCTCTTTAGAATGGATTCTGATGAAGGTTTCTGGCCGCCGTTGTGAAAGCTTAGAACTAAACGCTGAGGATAGAGAGCGAATTGAAGACATCAAAAGAGAGCTTCTACTGAACACCAAAGACACCAAGGTAACATACACTCATCAGCACAAAAAGGTTTGGCAACTTTATTTGTGAATGTCAGCATTTAAGGTCTATCTGTCTGCCAAACTTCAATCTCAAATAAATATCACAGGGAATGTGCAATAAATGGCACGTATTGGTTTAAAAAATGTTATTTGGTTGGTCGATACTGATATTTAACTGTGCATGCTCAGTTCAGTTAATTTTTAATAATACTTTTGTTTTAATTTTCTAATGTGAAATAATAGTAAGAATTTTGTTTGTGTGTGTGTTTGAGCCTTTAGAAAAATATACAAAAACATGAGGCTTTTAGTCTTATATAGTATAGTATAGGAGTTTATAGAGCTCATACTCACAAGGAGGTTAAAAAAAAAAAACACACACCTTAATTTTATTGTTATTTTATTAGTTGTCATGCTGTATTTCCCAGGATATTATATTTAAATGCTTAGTTTTATTATCTAAGCTTAGCTAATCCCTGAAAAAGACTGATGTGTTATTTTTTGATACTCATATTTTGTGATTTGTTAAAAAAGGCAAAATATGTTACAGAGGGTTTTATAGGATTCATAACATTATTCAGTATAATCTTTAGCAAATCTCAAAATAGACTTTTTTATATACTGACATCATAATGTTGCATAAATTCACTTTTAGCAGTTTTGCCATTTTATGAATTTAGACAAAGTAAGATTTTTAATCTGGAGTTGGCTTTAAAACAAAACCATCATTTTAAGAACTTAGAAATATCACACTAAATTGAGAGTCTGAAATGATACGAGTTTTGTTTCTGGTGTGACAGACTGCATTATGGAAAGTCCTGATAGAGAGTGTTCAAGGTAAAACTGTTTGCATTTGTGTGATTTATTCTGTGCTTTCACGTTTGCAGTGTTTTCTATTGAAGCTTTCATTTATCTACTTCCCGCAGTCCTCCCAAATTCCTAGTTCTTATCGGTAATAATAACATATTGTTTTGTTTCTCGTGCTTTGTTTTTCAGTGGAGCTCAGATTCTGAGGGCAGTGCTCAGGCGAGTGTTGGTCCTGAGTCTCAGTGCTCTCAGACAAAGGGTGCTGTTGGACTGCGTAACATGGAGAACCATTACTCAGATCAACGGCAGAAAGTCGACCCAAAATCTTTCGACACTGTTCCGTTTTACACTCCTATCCAACAGGATCTGGAGGCCAAAGTTCGTCAGATTGCCCTTAGAGAGGGACTCAGTTTCCAGTCTTTTACTTCTGCTACTACTACTACTACAACCACTCGGCACACACCATCTCCACAGTCACCATCACATTGCCCTGTCACTGCTACTGAGGAATTGGACAGCGTTGGTCCTAACCATTTGACTTTAAAGAGCACGAGCCAAGGGAGACTTCAACCAGCTGTTATACCCAATGTATCTGGCAGAGAAAAAGAGACAGTGAGTGAAGAACAACATGGAGACGAGAAAAATGAAGAAGTAATGACTGATGACAACAAAGAGAACGTTGTTACAAATGATTCCCAGAATATCCAAAGAATACCTCACATGCACTATAATGTCACTGGCAGTAACCAGATATCATCCAGTACTGCATCGGATTCAACCTTAGACAACGAGCCCCATCTATCTCACATACATGTCACCCTCTCACCCAAACCCAAACATCAGTCCAATCCAAACTACTTAAGCAGACTATCCAGTGAAGACACCAGTAAAGAAGTCCCTCCTCCAGTGGTGTCAGGCATGACTGGTGAACATCTGCAGTCCATACAACGAATCTCAAAATCAAATCATGCCAGATCATATGAACACAGAGAGTCAGTTCAAGGCCAGAATGCAGGAACTGTTGATGAACACTTACAGGCCAGATACCCACAAACCTTTGCTCCCTCTCAGAGGCTGGCCAGGACATCCAGAATTTTCTCTGCCCAAGCAGGTAAATGATGTACATTTTGTATGCTTTTCAGTGGCAAAAAAGTATAGTTGATGTTGGTAAATTAATCAGTTGATTTATTTTCCTATAGCTGTCCCTTCCCTGTTGCCATACAAACCTCATGGAAGCTCCGAGCTGTTCTATGTCCCGCAGGTTGATCCAGAGCTTTCTCCTGGTCGCTCTGACACCACTGTAGAAAGCTCTCATCCAGGTATGTCACAAAGAACCTAACTCAGTTTTTACACTGCAGCACCCTACATAACATTACCAGTATATATTAGGGGTGGGAATCTTAAGTCACCTCACTATCCGATTCCAATTCTGGGAGTCATGATCCGATTCCAATAACATCCTTGATCTACTTTTTTTACCCCAATCAGTTCTTCTGCTGTGCAAATACATCTTTACAACTTTAAATATTAACCAACGTTGAAGTTTCTATGATTTGTTTATATTTGAGATATTTGTGTGAATCTTGGTTTCACAATTCAATAAGATTAGAGATGCACCGATTGACCGGCTAGTGATCGGAATCGGCCGATTTTATGTATGACCGGCCCAGATCGGTGACCGGCCGGTCAGGCTCACATCTGCACCGATTTTGACTCGCCGGCAGGTTTTGA
>JAUMHR010000063.1:6634961-6654913 GCA_032361145.1 Enteromius fasciolatus | reverse complement strand
ACTATTAATAGGGGAATGTAACAGGGCTGTTAATGTAGTGGGCAGACAAGAGGTTACTTCCATAGCAAGCCACATAGGTGAACACTGAGGCTGGCTTAGCCAGAACTGAAAGACTCTAAAGTTAGCAGCCCAATAGTAGTACTGAAAGTTGGGCAAGGCCATACCTCCAAGAGACTTAGGGCATTGAAGAAGTACTTAACGGATTCTAGCAGTCTTTTTATTCCATATAAACTCTGTAACTAAACCGTAAAGTCTTCGGAAAAAGGACTGAGGGAGAAAAACGGGTATACACTGAAAGAGATATGAGAATTTTGGGAGGGTATTCACTTTCACAGTATTAATTCTGCCAGCCAAGGACAACGGAAGCACTGACCACCTCTCAAAGTCTTTCTGAACTTGGGACATTAAGTTATCAAAGATAAACTTTGAAAGATCTTGAAATCTATTGGTTATCCAAACCCCAAGGTATTTAAATTTACCCTGTGCCATTTTAAATGGCAAAGTATGTAAGGGATATTTTTTGGCAGCTGAATTTAGTGGGAGAATTTCACTTTTGGATAAATTTAGTTTATAGAATTTAAAATATCTTGAATACAAACCAGGAGGCTTGTGACAGTCCCATTGACTGCCATGTAATTAACACCGTCAAGGTCCATAAAATAATTTCTCCATCTGCCATCAGTCGTATAACCATAACGTTAAGATGTGACGAGAATACTTTTTGTACGCGACAAAAACAAAAATAATGACTTTACTTAACAATTCATCTCCCTCACATCACTGTTGTGGAGAGTATCCGCTGGACACAAAAAAATTAAGTCATTATTTTTGTTTTTTAGTGTTTACAGTAAATAACATTCGGATTGAACTACTGATGGTAGGTGGACTATTTTGACAATATCTTTCATAGTATTTCAGACAAATCTGTCCAGCTTTATGCATCAAACTCTGAACTTGAGACTCTTTGAAAAATTGAATGAAGCCTCTTCATGTAACTCTTTCTCTCTTTGCATCTTTGTCTTGAGTTTTACTGATGGAGAAATTGGCTGAAGAAATTAGATGCCCCTGCTGTCATGTCGTGTTTGGAACAGGTCCACAGATTACATTTACACTTTTTGTTACTTTCTAAGACCAAAGATGGATTGCAGAATAGTTTCTCAGATTTTTAGATAGAAACACATTTCTAGCTGACAATATGAATGCCTCACACAATATCTGCAGATGAGCTTGTGCTGTATGTCTTCTACATACATAGGGATAGGCTTGAAACTGGTTTAACTAATCTTTAAAATGCGTATACAGTGGACAATTGTCTCAAAGCACTATAATGTGTGTGACAGTGATGGTCATCATATTTCAGGCAACTTAAGGTATTATTATCTCTCTTCCCCGTTTGAGTACAAATAATAAAGTACTAATTGTATATACTCTAATTGTGTTAAATTCCTATGTAAATTATTCAAGAGTTTCTTATATTTAGCAAACAAGTTTAATAAAAGGACAATGCAGCAATTAACAGCGCTTCAAACAAGCTGAGGAGCAAAAAAGACTGCTATTGGCCTAGTTTTGTCCAAACAGCTTTGGGGAAGTGATTAGTGGACAAAGATATGAGCTGTGTATGAGAGGTCGTATACAGTACAAGGGTGTACAGTACGTGTGAGAATGTTTATGCTGCAGTGCACGCCACTGATTTAACAAGTTTTGAATTATGCAAATCAATTCCTTCAGGCTTGCCACATTGCTCTGAAACTGAATGTCTAATTGAGCCCCATGACGTTTTAGTTTAATGAACTCACATGAACTAAGAGCCTTTATTTTTTGTTCATAACAACCCTGGCTCTACATCAGAGCTGCAGTTGCACCTTATAAAATGGTAAATAACTTTTTTTCATATTTGGGTCAGTTATTTTTTTTATTATAATTTTTTAAGGATCTATACAGAGACTTCTTAAGATTAAATGTGCTGTGTTCTTTTGTTTATGGTTTGGTTAGCATTGCTGCCTTCAGTCATTGTTTCTTTAACAATATTTCTGGCTTTGAAGTGAGGTTATGAACAGTGTATGATGAGACATATTTGTTGTCCTGCTGAGGCCCCTGGTAAGCCCCCCTCACAGCCTTTCTATATACTATATCTACAACATCTAAATATTTTTATATAAAGCATCATTTTGATTAACAGACTGGGATGTGACATGCATGCTGATCAATGTCTTTCTCTTATGATGTGCTGTCATGTGACCTTTCGGAAATATAAAGGATCAGGCAAATAAATAAAAAAAGAAGTAAATAAAAGAGAGGCCTAGAGTCACTGGACAAGAACATGTTGTACTTTCATGATATAACAAATACCACTCCTTTGCTCTTTGTGCCTCAACCTTTGTTCAGTTCTTTACCTTCAACAGTATTGAGTCAGATTTCAAAGACTCTTCCAGGCCAGAGGAGTTTATAATAGACTCTTACAGATATCAATAAACAATATGTGGGATTGTCAATATGGGTGCAGATGGTTATATGTATCGCTGAATATGGAAGATCGGGGCTAATTGTCACACCTTAAAGGGAAAGCTCACCCTAAATGAAAACTTGGTCATTATTTACTCACCCACATGTCATTCCAAGCCTGTATGAGTTTATTTCTTCTGTTAAACACAAACAAAAATAATTTTATTTATGTTGATAACCAAACAGTTGACGGAAGCCATTGACTATATGGGAAAAAATACAATGTGACTCAGTGGCTACCAGCAACTGTTTTTCGTTCTGTTCTTTGAGTTTTAAAAAGGGTGCAAAGCTGTTAATAAAGCAGTAAACTCGAGTACAAAAGATAAAAGGTACATATTTGTGCTTTGTTTACCTCTAGATGTACCTTTATTAGTACCTTAAAGGTACATATTAGTCATTTGAAAGCTTGCATTTAGTTCCAAAAGTGCATGTATCAGCACCTTTTAAAAGGATTCTTGACAGTTTTGTACCTATTTTCTTTTTAATTACTCTGAAAAAAAGAAGAAAAAAAAGAAAAAACAAAAACGGTGTAGGGGCAAGTTGTCACAATAGAACATTTATTTGCTATTTACACAGTAAAACAATAATGAAGCATAAAACAATTATGTAAATAGTAAATTAGAATATGCTTTATTGTGAATGTACACGAAGTACAACAGACGTATATAGCTATTTACTTTTTTTAAAAATGTAATCATTAATCATGTTTTATTAGTAAAAGCGTCCAATAGACATTATAACAAAAATATCAAACCACTTTGGGTAACAAATATGGCTACTGTTATTAATAAATGGACAGATTTATTAAATAAATAATATGCCTACTTATTAATACTACTTATTATAAAACATCCCCAAATAAAAAAGTAACGTTTTGCCTCATGTTAACTTAAAACCTTTTTAAAACCGTAAAGCTCTAGAAATACAGCAATTCTGACAACTTCCCCCGGAGTCCTCTCTAGACCAACATTTTCATTTTATCATGACTCTCGTTTTTATTTATATGAAATGTTTGTAGTCGACACATTCTAGCGTTAGCATTAAATGTGGATATGACTCTGCAGTGCCTGTTTACTGTTGGTTCGACATTAATTACAATAGAGTTCAAGTTGCTTGCTGGACTCCAGCGTGTCGGCCGTCGCGAGCCCCCGCGCATGGGCACTCTCCCACAGCCGGGCTGCCTGTCGCTCCAGATCAGCGGTGCTCGGTCGCCAGCGGCGGTCCAGTGCGGAGCTGGAGCGAGGGACAGCGCCACTAAGCAGCGGGATTCAAGGCAGTTTGCAGCAGTTGCTTCCAGGAGGATGGACGCGGAGATGTGTAGTGGCTGCGCGAATTAACCTTCAGCAACGGGAGTTTGTCCTACTTTAGAGAGGAGTGTGTGTGTGTGAGAGAGAGAGATCTGCGTGAACTTCACCAGCCTTTGGGAGCAGCGAAAATAGCAGGACGCTTTCTTCAGACGCGTTGCTTCTTTATAGACGGTATTGCTCAAGCGCTCTTCACGCAGTCAACGGTGAGTGAAAACTTTAGAGCGAGTTCGAGCACACAGCGTTACGGATGTTTCGTGTTGACATTTTGTTTATGAAAAGTGCTTTGATTTTTTGTTACTGCAGTATTTTTTACTTAGTAGTAATTAATTATTCCTCCAGGATAGTGACAGCATGCGCATTTTAAGCTCACTAACTATTCACTAGATGCTGGTACTTTTTCATTAAACTAGTTAAAACTAAACAGTTTCATTAGTCAGTGTTTAGTAGGAGCCAACTTGTTCATTTGCTTATGAGCACTGTCCCAACAGTGACTTGCATTACTGGTGACAGATTTTTGACATCAAACTGTTTTGTTGTTACTAGTACATTTTCCAGTTTTAAAATGGTACTAGTATGAGAGATACAAGAGTTTACTGGTAACATTCTCTTAGCATCAGTTGTTACTATTAAACAGCAATTCATTACATTTTAAGTTACGTTATATTCATTTTCCTGACATCATGTGGACTAGTCCAACAACATGTGTGTTAGTAACACTGTCATTTGTCGTCTTACTCATTTTTACAAGAGAAAGTTCGCTTTGGTTTGTGCTTGTGTAGGTTGTTTTTGCTGTTCGTTTGGCCGTGAGAGTGAAGTGACTGCATGCTTTATCTTAGAAAGGTCATAATTATGTTGAATGTAGGCAGACACCAATTTATCCCAGCATAAGTAATTATGGTATCCCAGTGTCTTTTTTTAATTACAGCATGTGGAGCATCCCTCCTGGAGTCACATTGTCTGAAAGTCTTTGTATTCATTCTCTGCGTGCATTTAACACATTCTCACAAACCCCCATAGCTCATGCTTAGTAGCTTCAGATCTCACCTTTTGACTAGTGTTATGTACTGTATGACAATTGTGACTTGTTAATTACCCTTACCGATGTTATCTGAGGATGAATGCAGTGTGAGTGTGTTTGCTTTCAAAGGTTTTGTTGTGGTTAAGGGTCTTTAACTGTCACATTTTACACCTCTACACCCTCCTCACCCCCCCAAAAAGAAGTCTGTTTACTATATTTACATACAAATACTGGAGTTATTTGGAAATTCCTGCTAGACTTGATACTCAGAGATGTTTTAGACATGTTTTGTGTGATTCACCCACTTACTGCATTGTTACTTCAGTACTGAAGCTTTCTTCAGCCAGCTGTTGTAGTTTAAAACAGCATTTTTTATGTGCTATGTGACAAGAGTTATGGTACATGTTGTGTTAATTGTAAGACGGTACTTTTAGTGACCGTCAAACTGTAAATCAGTTAAATATTGCGTACTGCATTGGAACAACTTATAAGTGAAGAAAAAGACATTAAACACCCAATCATTTTAATGTAATGTAGCGTTTGTCATGCTGGAAGACACTGCAGTGCTCTAACACACAGATTTTTAAAAGAATCAGGCTTAACTTTGGCCATGTTATCTGTTGTGCTCACCACACTCAGCAGAACAGTTCTGTTTCATCTGTCAGCATAGAGAAAGATCTTATGAACTGAAAACACAAGTCCCCTATGACCAGACTCTAGAAACCCACTTGTGGTACCCCTCAGTGGAAGTATATCAGTATATCAGACAAGATAAGATTCTGCTGTTATAAAGACATTCTTCATACTGTCAGAAACACCCCTGTCTGGAATCCCAGTCTTATTATGAGGCATATTTAGTATCTTTATTTGTATTTTTGAAAGCTTTAAAAGCTACACTGTGTGAAACAGGATATGCAGCACTCATAAACCACTATTACTTGTAGTTATAGCCATCTTTAAAATTTGGAGGCTTCATACTGGCTCTCTGATTTCTGTCACTGCACATGGTCCGCCATACCCAGCTGCCTTCAGGCATCCCATTAGAAGTATTTAGGTTGGAAGTAGGTGGGGAAAGTTACATTTCAAATTGCAAACTGTGCCATGTGTTTGTGTTTGCTGCTTGTTTCAATCAGACTCTGTACTGAAAACCATTTATTTATTGTGTTTATCATTTACACTCGATATACTGCATGACAGTATGAATGAGAATGGACAAATTATCCTGGCAGCAGTATTTAATTTCTTTAATATATAGAATATATGTATAGACATACAGCTTTGGGAGTCAATTTAAAAGTATTTTTAGAAGATTTTCCAAAGAGAAAGATGGAATATATAACTATAATATAATATAATATAATATTTGAAATGTTCTTAATCCCTTAAAAAAAAGGTTTTTCTCCCAAGAGTAAACAGTTTTGCACGCTGTATATTCCTGGACTTGCATTGCATGTAGTTTTATAATTTCAGGCAGTAAAGTGCAGGCAGTTTAATATCAACAGACTGCTTTTATGAGTCCAGCCGAAGGGAATCACTCACATGAGCTGTCAGTGTGTTTATAGTGTAAAGAGAAGCAAGTCAATGAGCTGGAAGGCTGGGCACACTATGAAAGCCCAGCTGTTGCTAACAGTGTGTGGGAAATGGGAATCAGAGGTAAGTGCTCAATGATCACTAGGTCATGTGACATGCATTCCATTTAGCTCATCTGCAGCGACCGCCTCACCGAACCAGGCATGTGAAGGTCTTTAGTGCTTAAATTGACAAATACAGAGACCGATAAAACAAACAAAGCATCTGATTCAGAATGAATTTGGCATCTGCTGCATGAATGAAGATAGAGTTTGTAATTTCATAGGGTGTTGGATGGATTTTGGCAGGCGTTGCTTTGTAAACTTGTCTAGGATTTTTATCTTGATTGAAAGTGCACATCAATACACTGACATTCTAGGGCACCGAATTTACGAGGTAAATCTCCGATATGGTCGGTGTAGGAAAAATTCAGCGCTGGCACATAGAATACCGTAAATCTTCGATTTAGTTGCTCTAACGTAGCCATTTATTAAATTCACCAAGACTTTGCTGTCTGAATTGAAAGAATAATGGTATTTTTACGTGATTGGAGTCCTGACGGTAAATCTAGTGTTCTGATTTGCTGAGATATGCATATGTGTCTATTTATGGCTCAGTGTGTGTGTGGAGGCAAGTTGATCTGTATCATGTTGGGGGAGGAGCCATCCATTAATATTCCTGAGAGAAAATCAATGTGCACCACACTGTTTTCTTGGTTTTGTCTTTCACTTTTTGCTAATATATCACGTGGAGTTAGTTTACAAATTGGAACTGTACGATCTGCATGGCTTGTCTCGATTACAGGCCTCTCTGTGGCTGTCGATTGGACCCCTCAATCTCTATTTGTCTCAAGGCACTGGGTAATTTTAGTTTAGGCAGAATTGCACAGAATAGATGAATCAAATGCAGTGCTTGAGTGTTTGTGATAATGAGAACTGCGAGGAGCCATATAGTCAAGGTGTCAGTGTAATGCTGACTTCTGTGATGTTGAGGACAAGCAAACCCAAGCACCACGACTGACCTCAGTGAAGTCAGCACAGTGATAGTGATAGGCTGTAAGTTCCTCCTACAAGGATGCTCATTCACTTTCTGTGAAAGTCTATGATTCCCCATGATTTGTCTTGTGAGCTTTGGCCATTTGCATGATGAGAGAATTAGGGACGCACTAGGAATATTGGCCAAAAAAGGTATACTTGGGAATAATTAGTCAAAGTTTTACTAAGGTTTCTTTTTTGCTTGTACGTTGATTCCCAAATCTTCTCAGATTCTGTGTGATGGTCAGAATTGACAGAAATGTACTTTTTCATTAAGGGATGATATTTGCTATTTAAATTGATTTCAGGTAGCATTGCATCTCACTTTTAATTTCAGATTATTACGTTTTAAAATATGTTCATTTATCAACAAAATCCATTTTTGCACAGACGTGAAACAGAAGCTGCACCTGAAGCAGTATTTAGATTTATTCACACATGTAATTAGATTTATTTATGCTGAAAATACAATCAATTAATTACAATAACTGCAATGAAATAATGTGAGTGTTTTAAAAATAATATTTTAAATGTTTAAATGACATGAACAAGTGAAACAAGAAAACTCACAAACTGTGAAGATGAACATAAGATGGTTTATATGTGTTTTATGCAAATGACTAACCTTGGGCACTTGCTCGCTCATTTAGAATAATCCAGATTCATTACCTTTAGAATTTGAATTCATTAACTTTCATGTGCATTTATATGCATTTGTTCTGAATTATGCAAAACATTTTTCTGTGCATATAAATTATTAGTGAATGAGACCCTATGGCTATGGCTATTATTATTGAACAAGACAAAAAATGGCTTTAATTTCACTATCACCATTAATTATAATAAATATCAAATAATAATAATAATATTTTGGCCACTGATATATTTTGAGGGAAGCTCACTCGGAAAAAACCCAGCGTTTCTTGCTTGGCCTGCTTTCTATTAGCCAGGAATCTGCCCTGTCAAAGGGCTCCGCAAATCTGCACACCCCCTCACTGAGAAAAACACTTTATGAAAACACTGTCCTTTTTGTACGTCCCCTGATTTATGATCTTTGGCCTGCGAGAGATGTAAAGCACGCAGCACTTTCTCCCGCTCTGTCTCCAAGCTGATGCAACGCAGGGGGCCTCGGCTCACAACTGTTTTCACTGCACAGTGCGTCCCATGCTGATGTGAGTTATGATAGGAGACAAGCCGCTCTCTGCCTGAGGCAAGCTCTGACACTCACCTCTTTCTGCTGTGCTGCTGGCTTGTCCAGTGCATCTCCCATGGACTACAAACAAGCAAACAGTGCAACATGCCAACGTTTCCTGCTTTACAACTGCTGACCTTGCCTGCATTTTAACCTCTGATCTGTAATTAAGTGTGTAAACATTAGTTCAAGAGCGGAAGATGGTAGAGGATTGCCAAGTTTGCAGTCTGTTTTAGGAGAATCAGATTTATGCTTGGAGTCACTGAAGCTGTTTAACCAGTATGTCATCAGCATTTATACAGAGCGACTCTTTAATGCCTCTCTTTTATGTGTGTGGTCAACACCCACATCCAGTCTGCAGATCTCGCACAAGACCAATCCAACAGGGAACGGATGAGGTTTAAATGTACGTAACTGTAATTTTAGTTCTCATTTGTAGTCACAATTGATCCACAGTTGTTGTTGTCACAGTAAATTTATACTAGTCACATTTTTATTTTGTAGAGTATAGTAGTTTTACTTAATAGAGTTAATTTATTAAAACTGTAGTAACAATGATGGGTGAATCAGTAATGTGTATTCTCTCTTTAATGTTAAAAGTGATATCCATGTGATCCTAAATAGAAACATGTTTTTAGATGAACTTATTTATAAACATAATTTAAACAAATAAATAAATAAAATAAAATAAATCAAGAAGAAATTAGCTTAAAATGTAATTCTATATTTATTATTTTTCTTAATTTATTCTATATTTATTTATTTATCTCTCTTTGAAATCCTTCATTTTTGTTTGTTTGTTTGTTTGTTTGTTTATTATATATAGTCTTTTTTTAATTTAAATTAATTTTTCTTAAATAGAAAAATAAGTACTAAGCCCTTTTTTCAGCCCTTATTATTAAATTGTTTTAAAAATAGTATAAAAAATATTCAAATAAAAGCTCTGGTCACACTTTAGTTTGGTGCTCACTATTAACTAGCTATTAACTGACATTTCCCTAGACATTTCTAAGTAGTAAGGTAATTGTGAAGTGTAGTTATAGGATGGTATGATATTGTCATGCAGAATACTAATAAACAGCCAATATACTAGTAATTTGCATGCTAATAAGAAACTAGTTAATAGTGGGAACTGCTCCTTAAATTAAAGTGTTACCACGACTTGTTCATAAAATCCCATGAGTTGCCTTTTCTGAACATAAAGTTCATGAGATGCCAAAAAGGAGAAATGGCATGTAGATAGCAATTCAACTATAGAGCTGAAGAAATCCTATATTGACGTCCCTTCTGAAGGTTTTAACCGGCTATGTAAGATAATCCAGAGATCAATCTTTAGTGGAATTTGTCACTTGTATAATTGATGGCTGCATGAGAACCTCCAGTTAAAATATTGCAGATCTGTAGTTTAAAATTCTGTGTCTCCGTCTTCGGCACAGCAACACAAATCAGAACGCTTATGCTCAGTCCAGTCATGCTGAACCATGACGGCAGTCTCTCAGGCATGTCTAAAGAGCTGTGTAGGCTTAGATTGCCCCGTCTTGTGACGGGATTACCATCCACACAGCCTAGCACAGCAAACTAAACAGTTATGTGTCCTTAAACACCCCGTTCTACACTCAGGCCATCAGACCGACTTATTAGCCGTCTAGAATGTAGAGACCTGAGTCTGGAAGTTGCAGCTTTGTAGCACACCGTGAAACTGTGGTGTGTGTGTTTACACTTAATCTCCAGAAGCCTGGAGTGACTGCAGCAAGGTTGTTGACCTCTCTTAATGGCCTTGTTAGCCTCTCTGCTCTTCCCATGTTGAGAGGCATCTATAAAGGTAATGGGATGAGGTCAGAGTGTCAAGGGATGGTCCAGAACACACAATACTGTTTCAGTGCTGTCCATTATGACAGTGAGCGGGTAGCATCCATAACAGGCCAGTATTCAGGAATGTGTTGACCAGAGAAGCAAGCATTTGGCTGGATGGCTGTGTTTAAGAGCAGAAATGAATGCTAAACATTTTTTCTGACATTCCATTGGCTTCCAGCGAGGCATTGTGTGTAGAAATAAAGACTTATCTGGGAAGTATTAAATTGGCACACAAACAAAGCCTGACTCCCCAGACATCTTGATTTGTTCTTCAGACATCTTGATCTTTCCTCCATTTTTTTAAGTGGAATTAGAGTATATGAGATTCTGCAGGATGACATATGAATCTGGATAGAGCTGTACTGTACTCTGTAATTGCTATCACTTCATAAATCCATATATGCATGCTATATATCCACTGTTGCTCAAATACGTAGTAAACTCATTTTCAGTGATGAATTGTTTCAGCAAAATTAATTAATCACCAAAATTTGGCCTTTTATAATGGCTTGGCTGGATAACAGAAGCATTGGCACTGTATTTCTAATGTATCTAGTTTTATTATAAATCTGACACTGACACTATGAATATTGTTGGTGAGTAGATGTTAATAAAACTTACATTTTTGTGCAGTGTTTCTGTGCTTGCAGTAGATTGCTGCAATAAAACAAAGAAATTTGTAACTTTTTTTAACTGCCAAGTCTGTCTTTACAAAGTCAATAGATTTTTTGAGTGAGTTATTGTTTAAATATTGTTCCAAACCCGTAAAAGCTTCGGAACACAATTTAAGATATTTTAGATGAAAACCAGGAGGCTTGTGACTGTTCCATTGGCTGCCATTTCTAAACACTGTCAAGGTCCAGAAAAGTATGAAAGACATTGTCAGAATACTCCATCTGCCATCAGTGGTTCAAAGAGTAACATTATGAAGTGACGAAAGTACTTTTTGCACAGAAAGAGAAGAAAAATAACAACTTTATTCAACAAATTCAGCACTGTAGCGCCATTTTGATCGCTGCAGGCAAATAGCGTACATATTTCTGTGTCAGCCGTAACACACAGATGCGCTGTTTTAAATGTAGAAGATGTATCCTTGTAGAGTCCTTGTCCTTGTGTCTTCTAATTGTTAGTATGCTTCTATTTATTATACAGCCTCTTTGCGTTTATACTTCCCCTTTTGCAAGATATCCTAACTCAGACTTTCCACCTTGTAGATTTTAAATAAAGATTAAAAAAGTTGTTGGAAGCTTAGTGATAAAAGTCATGCAAATCCGCTGTAGTTCTTTAGCTTTTTGCTTCTGTGGTTTGCATTTATGCTTTAAAATTATTTTCATTTGTGTAGATGATCATGATAATCAAAATTAGCTAGAATAAAACTTTTGTTGGTCACAGAACCATTTTGTGCATTTCTCAAAAAGCAAAAGGAAGAGTCCTATTGGATTTTTATCAAGGAAACTGGGTGATGCGAACATAAAGTTTGACCTAAATCCGAACTTTACCTTTCCAGAGGTAAAGTTCTTGAACGGTTAGGTTTAAATCAGATTAACTTTAACAGTATCACCATATAAAGAATGCATGCGTATGTGAAAGTTTGAGTTTAGTGTGATTGTGGGAAGTGGAGTTACTGTGCTCCATGTGGATAGAGTTTAGTGAATGACTCTGCCAGATCGCCTTTGGTGCTATTCCCTCTTCAGCCCACTACATCAGCTGACTCTCATCCACTCTCCCTCCAAAATGAAAAAAAATAAATAAATAGGGGTGTACCATGAATTGCCTGTATGAATGTTACCGCTGTGCAGATTATTCACATTTTACCATAATTGCAGACAGTTGGAAAATGAAGAGAAATAGTTGTTTTTTCCTCTCTCTGTGGTGTGGTGTCCACCCTCCTGCTCTCTGTCCTCCACCCCTTCTCAGGAGCCAGGAGAAGAGAAATGGTCTCTTTGGCTGCTCTTGTTTTGGCGGCTCTGCCTATGAACTCTGGCTCGTTCAGTTTAAGCCCCACAATAATTTTATTACCCCTCTCCTTAACAACACAAACACTAAATCTCTACTCCCACCCTATAAGTCTGATTTATATCACTTCAGCCACCTTGTCCAAAAACGTCCCTGGCATTTCTAAGAGACTTTCTGAATCATTGCATTCAGGGGTGAGACAAGCTGTCATATAAAATTGTGATGGGGGCAGAAATATTTCCACTGAATACATTTTGACTTAAATGCATGGTTGACTCATGCTGTTTGAGCGCTCTGTCTTCTTAACTTATTTTTAGGGACAGGTCTGATGCTGCTGCTCTGTTAATGGAGGAATCAGTAATGTGTGTGTATTTGTTTACACCTAAGAGTCTCTCATTTAGTACTCAAATTCAGAAGAAAAATATATTGAAGTAGTAACGTCAAGTAATTCATTGACCAACAATTATTAATTAGTTTAGTTTGTTTTTATTATTTAACAAAACAAACACTACCAGTCAATATTTGGGATGAGTACTTTTCCCTTCCACTCTAATATTGTGAAATTACAATTTAATTTACAATTTATTTGTAAAAAATATTTCTATGATGGCACAGCTACATTTACAGCATCATTACTCCAATATTTCCTTCAGAAATCATTTTAATATGCTACTTTGCTGCTCAAGAAGCCTTTCTTATTAATATTAATGTTGAAAAAAGTTGTGCTTCTCAGTATTTATTCTAAAAATCATGATATATTTTTCTTAATTTATTGATGAATAGAAAGTTCAATAGTACATAATTGATTTATTTTTCTTGTAACATTTGAAACGCCTTTACTGTTCTTTTACTCCAACCATAACTGGATTACACTCACAGACTCCATTTCCCATCATGCCTCACTCCTGGACTAATCACACACACCTGTACATCATTACCTCACCCACTCATTACACACACACACACACACACACATATAAGTCAGATTCCAACCTTCACTCAGTGCAAAGGCCTGAGTGTTTTTCTTATGTTTGTTTTCCCCTTTGTCACTTAGGACTGTTTATCTGGATTTCCGATCGTTTCCTGCCTGCACTGAACTCTTCCCATATACCCCGACCTTGATTCTGCCGTTTCTCCATTACTCTGTTTGCTGTTGATTGACCTTGCCTGTGTATGACCATGCCAGTTAATAAAAGTCTGCAGGTGGATCCGCATGTCCCCGTCTCCTCTGTACATTTAATTTTCTCAACGTTCAGCTAAAGCCTTAGTGTTGCACTGCAACTATTTATCAATGTCATGATCGCATTGAGCAGATAAACGCAAAGCTTTTTGTTTTTCACTTTGGTAGTGACGCCTAATAAACAAAAAGCCACAAAAGTTAATAATACCTGTTCATCATATAAATCTATCACTTGGATTAGACCATTATATTCATGTGGATTTCTTTTAGGGTGACTATGAACTTTTCAAAGTGGCAACATTTTTAGTTTAATAGACTAAAACCTGGACAGAAATCCTCTCAGGCTTCAATAAAAATATATAGTTACACTTTATTTTGCCACCTTGTCTCATGGCATGAATAAACCAGGGAGTACTTTTTTGCAAGACACGAAATACATATCAACAAGCAGTTTCCAAAAGAAATCTTTATTCAAGAAAACGTATTCTTTAGTAGAATAAGTTGACATACTT
This sequence comes from Enteromius fasciolatus, assembly GCA_032361145.1. Taxonomy (NCBI): domain Eukaryota; kingdom Metazoa; phylum Chordata; class Actinopteri; order Cypriniformes; family Cyprinidae; genus Enteromius; species Enteromius fasciolatus. Next base: position 6,640,789 of record JAUMHR010000063.1, on the reverse strand, counting down.
GCGTAGTTTCTGGCAGTCCGTATGTAGTATGTTGTGGACCCATCAAAATCTAATAATCTAATCATAATCATAGGGATAATTTGCCTGACCTTTGTCATATAGGATGACCTTCTCTTCATATAGGTCAGATGCCTAAAGCAGAAGCCTGTCCTGAATGTGTGAACTGTAACCTGTTTGAATCTCTCTGAGGAGGCTATGAGAAAATGAGTAGGGTTTAATTGAGTCTCACATTGCTTGACACGGAGAGATGAACAAAACCAGGACAGCACATCTGGGAGACCAGCCAGCCGGAGTGTGGTTGGTGTTCACCGGCCACTACAGGCCAGTATGTGTACTGCTGCCAAATAAGTGCAGGATACTGAAGTTGTGTGTCAGTATTGATTTGATAAAACTCTGGTTTATATGGTGACTCAGCATTTCCCCACAGGACCAAAGTACAGGCAGGATTTGGATCTCAGTATCAGAGAGATCAGCTCATTTGCTTGACGTTTTAATCTCACGTCAGGTGTATTATTGATTCTTCATGATTTATGTGGAAAATAAGACTGCAAATCTGAGGGAAAACATTAAAGCGGTTTTGTTTGGATATAAAATATTAGGCTGCCAGTCATTAACATTTTATCTGCATTAATCGAGCTGTTATAAATGCAGTTTCCTAGAAATGTTATAATGTCCTAGTAATGTGGGATGGATAGAAGCTGTCCTGACTCTTTTAATGGTGAAGCAGTTTCTTCTGTTTTTGTGCTGCATAGCAAAAAGGATTAGAGTCAGTTACGTAACTCCCCCCAGAGCCTCTCCTCACGCATGGCCGTCTGGAGCAGAATATCTAAATAATGATTTTAGGGTTTATTTACGCCTAATTTGCACAGACCCCTTTGTTTATAAATGCATCTGCCTTCTTTTCATGTTTGATGAGCTAAAATGAGAGCGGGGAGAAGAGAAAGAGGTAGTGATGGGGTATTTATAGAGTATCCTGCTGTGGGCCTGGCTGGTCTGTCTCAGTGAAGCATTTCGTCCTGTCAGACCCCATCAGATCTCCATATGGACTCTCGCTCTCTCACATACACTCAGAGCACTACAACTACATCACTCCTATTAAGACAATCCACATTTTTAGTCACAAACATGTTTTGACTGTTTTTATTACAATTATGAACTGAAACACTATCCAAAAATATCAAAATAGTAAATGGACATGAATCATTCAGCATGTAATAATTAACAAAATAATTGTCAAACATTTTAAATTGTTTATTGGTAACACTTTCAATTCAAGGATCACTGATTCACTTTAAATTAAGAATTTTCCCCTTAGTAAACTTCTAATTGGTTACTTGTTAATAATGATTAAGGTAGTTGTTAAGTGGGTAGGATTAGGGATGTAGAATATGGTGAAGCAGATTTGGTGTTTTATATGTACTAATAAGCAACCAAATGTAATAATAGACATGACAATAAGCAACTAGTAAATAATGAAAATTGGTCCTTATAATAAAGTGTTATCCATTAATTTAGGCATATTGTATTTTTCTATATTTTTTTTTAATAATTCAGGATCCTAATGTTGTGTTTTGCATCTCTTTAATTATTATTTATATACTATTACAGTATTATTTTGACTATTAGTATATATCTATTAGTATATATTATAAATGAGCTTTTATCTAAAATACCTGTTTCAGTTTTTGGTCATGTCATGTGATTTTATCATTTGTGTTAGATTAGATTTTTAGATTTGAATTTTTTGTTTTAGTACTTAAGTTTTATTAAAATTACGATTTTTATTCAACAATACTTAAACCAATATTGTTCTTAAGTTATTTTTTTTTTTAAACAAGGCATTTTGCTTGATCATGTGTACAGTATGCACTGAATATTTTAGGGTGATTTTTAAAGAAAGCCTTATACAAAAAAAATATTATTGTAATTAGCAGTTATAAAGTTGATAGCTACTTGAAAGTATTAATTAAATATGAATATTGTTTTCTGTATACAATCTCTTAAAGTAGTATGAATAATTATTTATTTTTTGAATGTAAAAGATTTGTGTGTGATATAACATGCAAACACTTTCTCTTAGACTTCGTACTGACACTTGATATAGTGGCTTGAAACAGCATCAGAATACAAATTGGAAAAAAATGTAAATGCAAACAAATATTGTTGACGTATATTCATACACGCATACAAAGACTTCCTTATTTAATACAGTAAGCTTCCTTGTTTTATGAATGTGAATTAAAAAAACGCAAAACAAAAGCTCTTTATCACTAACTCCTTATACAATAAAAAAGCTGAACAAGCAGCCTTGTGTATCCTGAGAGAATCCAAGATCCTAGAGGGAATTTAGATAGCAATATGCACTCCTTGGTTCATCTATGTCTCCTTTTCTTCCTCTTTCTCATCGCTTTTTGAAGCTTTCTGTTGAGTTTTATTAAGTGCTCCAAAAAGTCATTTTTGTTGCTTCACCTGTGCATTTACTTCATGCTGTTTTTTTCTTAAGATCCCCATCATATGAGTCATGAAGTCAGACTATTTCAGATGGCTGCACATCGTTGCATGTTTATACATATGTCAGATCCTGTGTTTGACAGCAGTAACGCAGCAATGTCATCATAGCTTTGATCTCGCAGAGCTCCCCATCTGTCACAGAGATTATGCAAAGCTGACATCAGTGTTTGCATTCAACTGAGCTGCACAATGCATCCTGTATCCCTCTGAAGTTTCATCAGCTACATGTGTGCTGAGACACACAGACTTCTGTGCTCTAATGCTTATAGAGCAGTCTGTTTTAACCTTTGCCCTTTGAGTAGTTGCTCTCTCAAACACACATACAGAAACACACGTTTTCCTCTTACCCTGCTCTGTCAGGGAAACCGAAGGCCTCCCTTAGGGTGCTCAGGCAGAAGACTTCATTGGATTTGTTTGTTTTCTGGAGGAGAGGAGAGAGAGAACGCCGGCTCATCCTGACGCTCCAGCACAGGAAGCAGTTTAGTCCAGGATGGAAACAGACGCTGAAAGAGCCCCTTGGAAGTGGCATTCCTCTGCTCCTCTGCCTATACAAACATCTGTATTTTTTTTGATCATCAGGCTGTTATAATTTACAATTTAATGTATTTAATTGAGTATAATGTATGTATGCGGATCAAGCGTGATATACTATATCACACTTTAGATATACAGTACACTACCAGTCCAAAATTTGGAATTTTTGTATCTGTTGTAAATATTTTTTCTTATATTCTTTAAGGCTGCATTTATTTGATCAACAATACAGGAAAAAATGTAATATTGTGAAATATTATTGCGATGCAAAATATTTTCTAATGTTTTCTATTTTAATATACAATAAAATTGAATTTATTACTATAATACAAAGCTGAATTCTTAGCATCATTACTTCGGTCTCCAGTGTCACATGATTCTTAAGAAATTTAATAATAATAATATAATATATATATAATAATATGATAAAATTATAATATGCTGATTTTATTCTAAGTGCTGGAAACTGTTGTTCTGCTAAATATTTTATTTTTGCAACCTGTGATATTTTTAAGGATTCTTTAATGAATAAAAAGCGTTATGTTTTTAATAAATGCTGGTTTTTATAACTTTTTAATTATCAAAGAACCCTGAAAAAAAGTATTGCAGTTTCCAAAAGAAATATTTGCCATTAGAACTTTGCCAACATTGAAAATTCTAATAATAAATTAGCATATTAGAAGGATTTCTGAAGGAGCATGTGACACTTTAGACTGGAGTAATGACTGATGGAAATCAAAGAAATAAATTATATTTTAAAGTATATTAAAATAGAAACCTATTATTGTAAATGGTAAAAATATTTCACAACATTACCGTTTCCTGCATTTTTGATCAAATCAATGTAGCCTTGATGAACATAAGGAACATCTTCAAAAAATATTACAAATCTTACTGTTTCTAAACTTTTGACTACTAGTATATATTTATAGAGAGAGAGTTTTATGACAATAAACAATCATACAGCTGAGATTTGCTTTATAATGCAGTATTGCTTTATGTAAATGCACTTTATATGTATATATGCTGGTAAAGTAGGAAAAACTGTATATCTAGCTTTTACATTTTTTGACAAACAGATGTACTTAGAGTAGTTGTATTGTTATTATTAGTTAGTTCATTCAAGTTGTTATCTGATGATATTAATATAGCCTTATTGGATGTTTTGATGATAAGAGTAGTTTGCAGTGTTTTATTTGCATAATCGGTTCATAGGATTACATCGTTTTGAATATAAACAGCGTGATTTTGATAAAAAAAATGTAATACGTTTTGATGAAAACTTGTAATGTTGATGTTTACCTCAAACGTTCCTAAAATGTTTTGTTAATAGCACGGACTCATGCAGTCTTATGTTCATGCTTGTGTTGACTGAGTGTTCGGATTCCACTGCGTTTCTACAAAGTCTGCACAGAGTGTTTCATCATGTTTCAATGGCAGTCATTTTTCAGGAGTACGCCCACAGGGACACAGTCGAGGATTTACTGAGGTTATATATTGCTTTTACAGTCATTTTAAAAAAGCTTATCTCTCCCCTCCCCACTGAGTTTGTGGGATAAAATCTGTGTAATGTACTGTAATCTTGTTTCAGTCTTGGCTGATGTACAGTTCCGCTTTCCGATAGGAGGATGTGATGCTTATTTGGCTTTTGAAGGCACTTAGATCTAAACCGTGTTATTTAAATAAAGACTTAGGTCAGTAAGTGAGAGGTCTGACAGACTGCATTTCAAATAAAATGTCTAGTTATAAAATACTTGGCTGCCAAATTGTAGCTATTCCAATCAAAAGTCCATTAATATTGTAAATGGAGTCAGTTGAGCAGTTACAAAGTCTTGGAAGACCGTGAGAGTGGATTATACAAGGCTCTGATTGTTCAGTTTTGGAAGGCAAAGTTAGAATAACACACCCACCGTACAAAGCCCAAACACCTCAAAAGAGCCCAGTTCAACAGTGCTGCCCTGTCTGTTTTGTTTTTTTACTTTGTGCCCAGACAAATACTGCTCATTTTCTGCTCCAGATGAGAAGTCAAAACATATGTATGGACCGAGCCACTGGCCAATGCCTGCTCTCAGTGTCCTCTCTGATGTGATCTCAAAGCAAACCAGGAGTGACTTAGAATGAGAAAATGAATAAACGTGTTTTATCATTACATGGTATGAACTGCCATCTCTCTCTGCTGCTCTCATCTATCCCTCTTTTTTTTCTGTGTGACTCCACCTACAACAGCAATTTGAATAACAACAAACTATTGAATGGCTGCATGAATATCAAATCTGAGATCTGTGTACAGTAACTAATTCTTGGTCCTGTTTGCTTATTTTAGCCTGACTAAGTCAGACTTTGTACTTCCGCTCAATTTCAGTTGGCTTCTGTACTCGGTATGAGACAGCAAGCTATCTTACGGTTTCTCTCCGGCTCCAAAGCGGCCAGACCAATCAACGGGTAGGCTTAGAGCCGTGACGTAGACACTAAGCACCGAGTTTAAGATTGTAGTTTAGGTTAGGGAAATCTAAAACGACAGTGGACACAGAGACACTTAGCAATTTTGTTGCTAGATTTAGCAACTTTTAATACTACCCTAGCAACTTTTTCAAATAGCACCTAACAACAAATTTAGCAATTTTTAACATTCATTTAGCAATTTTCAAAACACACATATCACATTCAAGTTAAATTGCTAGCTCAAATTGTTTTTCATAACTATTCATTTACTGATATTTGTTAACATGTATAATTGTTGGTAATTTAGGTAGCAATAAATTCCAATAGTGCTATAATTGTTG
>JAUMHR010000063.1:6621046-6634595 GCA_032361145.1 Enteromius fasciolatus | reverse complement strand
AACTATATTTTTCATACAAATCTAAATGGACATATTTCAAATAATGTTTTTGCTGAGATGGCCAGTCAATTTGAGAATACTACATAAAGATGTCGTTTTGAGTTGCGATTACGCAATGACGTCATCACGCAAAATAATGTTAATAAGAACCTATTTATTGGGCATTTGGATGTAATGTATTGCGCCTCAGTGAGTACAGACATGATGGGCTTACGCTCGTCAGATACTACGTGATGACGTCACTGATATGCAAATTAGCACGTGACGTCATCTGCTTTTCGGGGCAGGTTTGAAGTACTTTTCATTGGAAATAGTTGGCAACACTGTCCCATTCCAGACTCGGTCTACTAAGCAAAGCGAAGTAGCAGAGTTTGGTATTACAAGGCTATACTTCCTCTGCCTTTAAGTAAGAGAAAAAAGAAATTTGAGAGAGCTGGATGGAGAACTGGATGAGTTTTATTCCCTCGTCAAGAACAATGCTGAAGGCTAACTGAGCAACTTTCTGGAGCAACTTAGAGGAAAAATCCTCCTGAATTGTGCACTCTTTTATCCACACAATTATTATAAAATTGTATGTGCTCTCATAATGCATCCTTTAGATTGGCTAGTATTCTTTGAATTATACTGTTTGATACTTATTTTAAAGCTTATTTTACCACTAATAAAAACTTTACTACTGATCTTTACCTCTGAAGTTCTAGTCTGTCCTTCTCCGTTATCTTCCCTCTTGTGGTCTGAGGCAGAACTGCTATTTTTCTAGGATTTATTAATCTATCATTATGATTATGTAATATATTGTCAAGATTATTTTATTTGTCATATTAATGTTTTCTGTTCTCTTGTGTCCTGTTATCCAGTGTAAATTTTTGTCTTTTATGTATTTACCTCGTTTTTTTTGTGAAAGTCAGCACTTCAAAATGCATTAAATATAATCACTTAGTGTTCTTCTTGCTGTTACATATTTGATCAGTACCATTCTTTCGCAGACTCTTAAAACACATTGTTCTCTCACAGGGAGACGGTGAGCTTTGTGGGCTTGTTCTAGCTCACCAAATCAAAAAATCTGAAAATTGAAGCAGCAAATCATCTTTTATGTATGTGTGCTTGCACAATGAACGCAGCGGAAACTAGGACAGACAGCGGAGCATTAGGACAACAAAGCTGCTTTTACTTTCCTGGAAAACAACTCTAGACTCAAAATAAAGAAAACCTGAGATTTCCTTCTTTTACTTATCATGCAGGATATAGGGTTACAATTGCATTACGAATTGCTAAGATATGTTGTTTTGAGACTACAAATAGTCCTGAGTGAGCAGAACAGAGAGATGAGAAATCTCAGTTGGTGTTATAGGACTGTTATGTAACACTCTCTCAGGCAGCTGTGTCCTTCATGCGTAAATCGTGTCTGTCTTGGGACTTACTTTGAGGTGTTTCTGCAATGATCATATTAAAATTAAAAAGACAGAGACAGTACTACAGAAAAGTACTATGGTGGATGCCTCCATGGTCACACTGCTACACACAGTCCCTTAGGGAGCTCAGTGATAAACAGCGTTTTAAGTCGTCAGGACACTGACACCGAGAGTCGTATTAGAGGTTGTAAGCATCTTAAGCACAAACGGCAGATGTGCGCTTGAGCGCTGAGCATCACTCACATCAGAGCCGAACACTTGTGTCCTTGAGTCGTCTCTGAGATGATTGAAGACGCTGCATGACTTTGACACCGCTGTGCTGCCCTTAGACCCATTACAGCCGTCTAATGACACAGCCGTGGAGATTAACGGCATTAATCAACTGCTGTGGGCTGTTCGGTTACTGACAGTCTAAAGTACGTCTGTAGAAAGGAGTACAACTTGCTGCTATCATAATCCAGAGTTTTAGCTGAGAAATATAAGCCTTTGAATGTGTGTCTGTGTGTTTGTGCCTGTGAGTTTATTAAGTAGAAAAATACTATAGGATATCATTCTTAAAATGTTTGCATCATTACTGCAGTTTTCATGGGGTGGGTGATATGACCAAAAACCTATAGCACGATATGTAATTTTATATGCATTTGTAATTGTATTATTTTAAGGTAATGATATATATTTAAATACAGCAAACATGATGCATAGAATATCATAGAATATCTGCCATAGAAATGATACCATGTCATAATTCTATTTACCACTCTCAGTATCACAAGTTTATTAATTTAGTCAAGAGCAGTCAGAGAATTTCTCTCTTTTGTTGTTTGATTAATTTGAATGACCGACAGCAGGAATATTAGACTGCTGTCACTTTAAGAGCTGGATCTACTGTTACACATGTTTTTCTTTCTCAGCTGTTTGCTTTCACTTAACACTTGACACATATAGTGTGTGTATTTAACCATACAAAGCCTATAATGTCTCAGAATCAGCGTTTCTACAGTTTGTTTTTATCCCACAATGCTTAACATCGTGTGCAAGCAATACGTGTCGCCAGCATTTCTACTGGTTTATCACGTCTACCAGTATATTGCTTAGAAGTCATTCTAATATGCTGATTTGCTGCTCAAGAAACTTTTAAGATTATTATTATTAATGTTAAAAATCAGATATGCTGCTTAATATTTTAGTGAAATACACAGTGTTGAGAGGAAGCATTGAATTCTAAGCTGTGTTTGGAAGAGGGTTCTTATGAAAGGACTTTGAGAAGAGGTCTTGATTAGAGAATACAGGAGGCAAAGCAGGTGAATTGGAATGGGTTCAGACACTTTTAAGCCTACGTGAGCATCCTGTCCCTGAACCAAATTCCAAGGCTTCAGTCAGAGGTCAGCAAATGTGGCTCAGATGTTAGTTTTATGAAAATTAAAACGCTAATACCATCGCAAAGCTCAGAAGCAGTGCGAGTTGGACAGTAATCCGATTCTCCGTGATAGAAATAAAAAACAGCTCAAATCCACAGTTGAGTTTTTCCTCATACCTGAAATAGGTTCTGTTCGGTCTCTCTCTTATTAGGGGATATCCAGTATCAACATTTTCCACCCACATAATTTGCGTAAAATGATTCTGTTTTGCATTGTTTTCCAATTTAATAATATATTATTTTTCAAGTCATGTCAAGTACAATTTATTGTCATTTCAACCATATACAGTTCAGTACACAGTGAAACGAAACAACGTTCCTCCAGAACCAAGGTGCTACATGCATGAAACAACACAATTTAAGAAAAATTAACAATAATAATTGAATAATAAATAAATTTATTATTAATAAATAAATAGCAAATCCATTTTAAAATGGAAATTTCGCAATATTGTTTCTTTACTTATGCACTTTTTACTGTATTCACCCGTTTTTTTTATCCAATAACTGAAGAAAGTTTAATAACTAGTGGCAGTCTGGACTCATTAGAGTTAATAATCCTTAGATCAGCATTGATTGAGGTCAGTCTGTGACCCCAGGCTGCTTCTCTCCATGTGGAGGTGTCCCATTACCCCCCCCCACAGCTCCCGGTCCATGAATTAAGAGGTCAAAGCGAGTCACTCGGTGTCTGTGTTGTGGTGCACGGCTGGCGTTGTATTGTGCTGCTGTGTATCATTACGCTTGGTTCTCAGGCATGGGAAAATGATGGGAGAGACGGAACTGTGTCCTAGTCTGTAAGGAGGGATGAAGGGGTCAGAGAAGAGGTGGTGGAGGAGGAGTGAAGTGGATTGATGCCGCTCCGTCCTCGAGTCCCTGACGCTTGGCCCTCACCATCTGTCACCCTGCAGGCTCTCTCTCATTCTCGCTGGGCTCAGAATGGGTCAGATACACATTTACCTCATCTAACAGTACATTTGCCTACGGGAGCAGGTGAGGAACAGCCAGACACTGTAAGGTTAATGGGGAGAATGTAAGGAGGATAGTTCACCCACAAGATTTACAGAGTGCTTAGTAAAACACATTTTATTTTCCTTTGCATAGAACTCACAAGGAGTTCTCTCCATCAGCAAAATTGCCACTCTTTTACATATAATAAAAGTGGACGCCGACCAGTAGCTGTCAAACTCCAGAAAGGCCACCATTCAAATGTACCATCTGCTGTTTGCGATACGTTAACATTATTTGCATGCAGTAGGAAGTGTAGCATGCTCGTATTCGGTACAGGAAAAAGGGAGATCTGTATCTTGAATGTGCTAGAAAAACTAAGGCAAGATTTTTAGTGAATAATATTTTAGATTTATTTTTTTCTTTAGTAAATACTAAATTTGGAGTTGGAATTTAGTGCACAATTTTTGTTTTGAGCTTTTTTTTTTAACTCTGATTATTGAACGTAGTGCTTTTTTGACCCACTTAAAATGAACTAAAGGAATAGTTCACACAATAATGAAAATATTGTCATCATTTACACACCGTCAAGTAGTTTCAAACCTGCATGAATTTCTTTGTCTTGCTGAACACAAAGGAAGATATTTTAAAGAGTTTGTAATCAGGATGTCACCATTGACTTCCATAAAAAAAAAATATATAGGTTACCCAAAACAGCCAGGTTACAAACTTTCTTTAAAATATCTTCCTTTGTGAACAAAGAACTTCATACAGGTGTGGAACTACTTCACTAAACGATGACAGAATTTTCATTTTCAATTTTCCTTTAAGTTCACTTTGTGTCATTTCTTTATTCTATTGTCTTTGAAATATGGTTAAAGTATTTTGCTGAATGTACTGATGAGCATTTATGGTAAACTGAAATACGCTTTCATGTAATTTCTTTTGAAACGTATGTGAAATATTTAATATATACATTTGTAATTGTAGTGCATTTGTAATAATAAACCTTCACTTTAATACATTTGAAATATATTATTTTTAAATATAATATTGAATAGCACTTTAGAGTTAAAACTATACATCAAACTATATATCAATGTACTTCAGCCACATAAATGTATTTTTTTAAAGCATAACAAAAGAATATTAAAGTGATTATTTAAAATATGATATTGAAATCATATGAAGCACAATAATGTAGTTTTGCAAAGAAACATGGAAGTTGGTTGCTGTAAGTGTCATTTTATTTAATTCATATTAAATCTTCAAATAGAGGTTTTGGAAAAAATACTTTTAAGAGACAAGCACATACATTTTTTCACAGGGATTGAACACATTACACCACCGCTCTGATGAGAGGCTGACCTTTGTTAAACTGTCTCCTGTCAGTCACATCCTCTGTATCTTGTATCAGTTCAGGAAGTAATTTTATTGTGCTTTTATTGTCAAGAACTAGAGCCTGTTCTTCAGACGGAAATGAATCTACTTGTAACGACAGTAGACCAACTTGACACCAAAGAGCTGTTCCAATTAACAGGCGTACGTTTATCTCCGACAGGCCAGTTGAGGTCATGGGAAAATCAATGGCCCATATTGTATCAGTTTGCAGACAGTGGCTCAGTGATTAATTACGGCACAATGCGTTTATGTTTATGTGTGGCTGATAAGACAGAGCAGGGGCATATGTGTCAGAATGAAAGTTATTTAAGAATCCATTATACATAATAGTACAGAAACATTTCAGCAGCGTGACAGCGGTTCAGCCGTTTTCAAAATCTCATTGTGTCGCGCACACTAACAATCAAACACACACTTCTCTGCTATTCTATCTCATAGAGATGTGTTTAGATCTTAGATTTGTTATTCAAGTTATTCATATACTGTTTTTAAATTGTGGGTACAGTATATGTTACAGTTCAAAGTTTGGGGGTAGTACAATTTTTGGTAACACTTATTTACTATATAATCTGCTGTTTATTAATAGCTAATAAGGTAGTTGTTGAGTTTAGTTAAGGATATAGAATAAGGTCATGTAGAATAAGGCGTTAATATGTGCTTAATTACTACTAACAAATGGCTAATATTCTAGTAATATGCATGCTAATAAGCAACTAGTTAAGAGACGCTAAATGAAGTGTTACCCAATTTTATTTATACTTTTAGTCGGCAAGGTTGCAGTAAATTGATTAAATGAGACATTATTTAAAATTTTACTAAAGATCTCCATCTCTGTTGCAAACAAATGTTATTTTGAACTTTCTATTAAAAATGTAGCACTGTTTCCACAAAATTGTGAAGTAGCACAATAGTTTTTAACACTTGAGCAGCCCATAAGTATATTAGAATGATTTCTGAAGTATCATATGACACTGAAGACTGGAGTAATGATGCTGAAAAAATTCAGCTTTACATCACAGGAACAATTTTTCACAGTATTTTTAATCTGATAAAGCCAATAGTTAGCATAAGAGTAAATACAGTTGTAAATTTAATCTATATAAGAAAGATTATTATTTACTGTATCAGTACGGCTCTACAGTTGTATAAGATATAACATATCTTATAATATTGCCCCTTCAGTACCTTCAGTATCGTTAGCTACTTGTGTTAGCATGTGTTAACAAATTTCATGTAATGTGCAAAGCTGCAGTTTCCACAGCAGTGTTCGTTTTGTTTTGTTTAACTGTCTTAGACCTCCATTCACCCCCTTTATTTTCCCACTCACTCCCCCTTTCTGTGAAGCAGACAGGCTCAAGCACGTGTGATCCACCGCTTCCCCTCTCCTCTCCACGTGTGTCACGCAGTTGAATGTATGTGTGTGTTAGTGTGTGTTTATGCGTGGCTGGCAGCCCATGTAGATGTGACCCACTTTAGCAGGGGTAGTAGCACACACTAGATGAGACACATTCCTCTCTAATCTCCACTTCATTCTTCACTGGTTTTATTAAAACCAGAGTAAACAGTAACTAGCATTCCTGCTTAAGTGTATAAGGGTAGAGAGAGGACAGTCCCTGCAGATTCAACTATAGAGGACTATGGGAAAACCCAGTGGTGATATCTCACATCCCTCTGTGCAGTTTACCAAAGCTGTATTTATTTAATAAAAAATGTTAAGTATTAATGTTAAATATTATTTCACATTAAATTAACTTTTAATAAAAAGCCTATTTATAGCTGTGATGCAAAGCTAATATTATTTTTAGCACTGAACTAATATAAAGTTCAAAAGAGCAACATTTATTTAAATGTATTATTATGTTTTTGCATTGCAAATGTGTCTTTATTATCACTTTTGATAGATTTAATGCTCACGTCCTGAATAAAGTACTGATTTCTTTCAAAAACCGCAATGAAAACAACAACAACCAAAGATCTTTTATTAACTGTTGTGTATTCTTTCACACATACTACATTATATTTTTTGTTTCATACACTTCCAGTATGGACATAGCAGAGCAGAAACACTCTATGCGTAGATGTTTGTCATTTGTCAAATTCATTTCTTCCAAATTCAGAATGTCTAAAAAGTACAGAGACAAAGTTTTATGTTCGTTATTATGGTTTCTCACACAGATGTAGTGTTGGTTGGTATCCAGTGGGGGGCAGTGTGCTCTTCCACTCCTCTCAGCTATAACTAAGGAGAGGAGAAATTTTAGTTTGAGCAACTTGAAACTTTCACAGATTATACTGTACCTGACAAAATGCAATCTCTCTTGGCTTTATGTCCACCAAGACCCTCGTGAACTCACTGTCTGGCTGCCAAATACAAAGAAAGAAAAATACCGGCCCCTCAGAAAGCCATGACCTTATCATGCTTTCATGGTAACATAATAACAGGCTTTTCACCTTGACACCCTGCAACTAATACTCCATAGCAGGTGTGTGACGTACAGTATGCATACTTGAACTCTTAATGCTAGTAGAGATGAACAGATGGTAGAAGCTCTGTAGATGTTCTCATATACCTTATCATTGTTTTTACTAGATGTATGGAACTTATGAATTTCCCCTCAGCTTACTTCTGGTGAATGTGCTTTGCCTGCTCCAGAACTTCGCCTGACCCTGAGTATGTGTGTGTATCCCTGCAGGAGTGTGTGTGAGCGGAGGTGTACGCTGCTGTGGGACTCTAGGGATGTGTAAAGTCTCCATCCGTCCTGGATCTCTGCAGCGTTTTAGGAGCTGCTCTCTGGGCCTTTGTGCAAGGTATGACAAAATGATGTCTCTCTTTCCTTGCCGTCAGAAACAGACATGGCATATGGAATTGATTTCCATCATTCGTTTAGCCCAGCCATACAGAACAAGCAGGTGTTAATGGACCCTGCCATCAGTGTCATAACTTTTAGCTCTCACTGTGTTCGTTTAATTAGGCTCAGTTAATTAAAGACACTAAAAGCTAATGATCTGTAAAGCGTGATGAAAATGCACTCAGAGTTGCCTTGGATCAGGGCGAAGGATCTGAGAAGGTAAGGGAATGCATTATAAATCTTATCACCCTTCTCATGAATATTAATTAGGTTAGGTAACATTTGACGGTAGTCACACAGGGTAGCCCCGCCCATACTAACATCCACACGGAACATGCAGCTCTTCATGTATATTCAATATTGAGATTGATTAGTCGTCGCTAATGTTTTGTGACTAATGGTTCTTTTCACGCAGATTTTTAGCATACAGATTACATGTTCAAATCTTGCCTGGTAACACCTGGGTAGAAAACAGCAATACCACTGCTTTAAATCTCTTGAAACTCAACTGACTAAGATAAACATAATAGTCTGTGTGAACAAGCATTTCCTCGCTGTCGCAGCTGATTATCGCTTCTGCGGGAGCCTGGACGTTGATTAATGGTGTGTCTAGCTGAGTTTTTACCCCACAGGGAAATTTCCATAAATGTCCCATCCAGCACTTTGAAGTGTATTTTGTACAGGGGTCAGGTTCATGATGGATGAGCAGTGACCAGTGTGGCATGGATACTGGCCGAGCCGAGTCTAGATGGGAGGGGCTGTAAGGGTCAGAGGGCAGGGTTTGTAGGATGGGATTTATTATTCACAATAGTTTTTGTGATCATGGCACTATAGTAACACCATGTTTTTGATGCACTACCGTGGTTGTGTTGAAGTCACAACCAGGAGAGTGCCCTTCTTCAGACTACAGATTTGGCCCCTTTAGCTCCACTTATCTGGTTAGTATGCAGTTTGAGCACATGACTGGCAATTCTTCAGGACTTTGTGTTTGTGCGTGTGTGGTCTAAGCAGCTGCTCCGCCCCTGCAGCTCTCAATCTATGCTAGCATTCGTCTTAGCAGCTGTTTCCTTCAGGAGACCGACCTCTTTTCCTCTCTGTGGTAGAAACGGCATCAGACGCTTAGTTACTGACCAGATTGTGTTTTTTTTATGGATTATATTTTATAAGAATATTTTCAGAGATACGCAAATGGTTTTGTATTGGTACAGAAGGAGACAAATGATATGAGCATACAGTATAAAATATTTCTTTATTTATATAACTTATGAAACCTCTTGATTTTAGAGCTAGTAAGCGTTTTTAAGAGTTATGAGATTATTACTGTGACACAAGTTTTTCTTTAAAAGCATCAAGGCTACATTTATTTTACATTTTAAAATACAAAAACTAATTTATAATACAGTTTGAAATAACTGTTGTCTATTTTAGAATTTGTTTATAGGTATTCTATAAGTATTTAGCATCATTACGCCAGTCTCGTCATCCATTCAAATATGCACATTTGCTGATCAAGATTAATTTTTTTATTAATATCAGTATTGAAATGGTTTTATCTGGGTAATATTCTTCTTAAAACCTCGTTGACTGATATTTTGATTAATAGCAAGCATTTATTTAAAATAAAAAACTGTCACTTTTAATAAACTTATTAAATTTTCTGTGAGTATAATTAAATATCCTTATGTTGCATGGTATATTTGTAGCAATAGTCAAGAATATATTGTATGGGTCAAAATTATATATTTTTTCCTTTATGCCAAAAATTAATAAGATATTAAGTAAAGATCATGTTCCAAGAAGATATTTTGTAAATTTCCTACCATAAATATATTAAAATGTAATTTTTTATTAGTTATACGCATTGCTAACAACTTTATTTGGACAATTTTAAAGGTGAATCTCTGTATTTAGATTTTATTGTACCCTCAGGTTCCAGATTTTCAAATAGCTGTATCTTGGGCAAATATCATCCGTTCCTAAAATTATTTATTCAGCTTTAAGATGATGTATAAATCTTAATTGTATGGATTTTTCATTTTAATTTCATACCATCAATGTATGTTTCATCAAACCTTGTCATTCTCATAACATATTTTACACTGGGAGCCGCTGCTGTGTTGGCAGAACTGGTCTGACCCTCCCTACATGCCAGTGGAACATAAACAGTGAGCATGCTGGGAGTTAATGGGAAATGAATGAGAAGACAGACAGAGTAAAGAGTCTCTGACACATTGCCTGCTCCGATTTACTGAAAGAGCTCAGGGCAGGCCTGAGATTTGTGTGTGCACAGATTAAAATATGCCACTCGTTACCCCTTTTTCCTCTGTCCTATAAAACCAGAGCAGTGATATTGTGCCCCTCAGTGATTTGTAACCTTTTTCCTGAATAGCACGAGAAGCTTCATGCCTAACTGCCCTCTGCCTCCCCCCGCTCTCTCCCTCTCTCTCTCTCATAGACTGATGAATCACTTTGTATTGTTATGGGAAATAACTGTCTTTATAAAACATCTTTCAGTGTTTATGCTAGCAGCTCTCCCATAGCAAAGATCGTACCTAACTCGGCAGAATCTATTATTCTTCCATACACTGTTAAAGTGTGCTAAGGCTTGTCACCCTTATGTTGGCACTGGACTGATCAGCAAATGAAAGCCTGTGACTCTCCGCATAAATGTTTTCATGATTCGAAGACATTAACTCATTTATCCGTATGACCTATGCTAATTGTGATGCTATGTTTGGTGTTTTCACCTGAGGTCATGTCGTGACCGAGACCACAAACTGGTGAACTATTTTAATTCCCTGGTCTTTCGACCTTTGACCTCACTTGACCCTTAACGCCCATAAAACAGCACTGGCAGCTCTTGGGTTTTACAGCCGGTGTCAGAAACAGGTGTGTTTCAGATATCTGTCTTGATATTTATCCCCTTATTTAATTTTCTTTAACAACAGTGTCAAACATAAAGTGTTGCTCAGAGGTTACTCCTTCACTGCTTGAGAAATTTAGTTTTAGTTACGTATAATTATAATATTAACTTTGTGTAATAATAAAAAAAATAGAATTATAAGCATGATAATACACTATTACTCTTATAATTAAATTAAAAGTTATGCGTTTTTGATTTTATTAATAATAACAACAACAAAAACACTACTACTACTACTACTTAACTCAAATATTTCTCCAAAAACAAACAAACAAAACAATTTCTGTAAAGAAATAAAAATAAAATAAACATTTATGTAAAAATAAAAATAAAATAATTATTATTACAATTATTATTGTTATTATTGTGGTTGTTGTTTTAGAATTTTCTTTTCGATTCTGAAAAATCTTTAAAAAATCTTTGAGTTTGTTTTATATGATTTAGGAATAATAATAGGAATAATAACATGTAAAAAGCTTTAATAATATAATGATTAATATTATTTAAATATTATTATGAATAATGTTGTTGTGTTGTCATCACGGTTGATATTATTGATTAGTGTTGTCTCTTTTATTTTTGTTTTATACTGTTGTAGCTCCTTGAGAGTAAGAGTAAGAAGTAAGAAATTAAAAAAAACTATTATTCTTAATAATAATAATAATAATAGTTTTATTATTATTATATCCTTTTCTGGAGTTTTTTTTGTTTTGTTTTTTAGTTTATATTGAAATTTTGACTGAATTTTGAAAAATCTGAACACATTTTGAGAACATGATTAATGAACTGGAAAGAATCTCTGCTTGCTCTGTTTTCAATCACATCTGCTTAATCTCAGGAAACATCATTGATTTATTCCAGAATTCGTATTTGTAATTTTATGCATTTTTTTCGTGTTGTGATGATGGATACCAGGTATTACACATCTTTGGTTTTAGTCCTAAGCCTGGTTTACTGTCTTTCCAATACCCTGTAAACTCTGAGTAGAAGGGAAGAGGTACATCATGCCCATGTGTCCTCCACGCCCAAGCTTCTTCTTTTTTTTTAACATTAAGTTATATGCACTCCCACTCAACAAAACACAAAAAGGACACAAAGCTCCCTCTCATCCTTCTCTCCTCTCCACATCACCTCAGCAGTCTTATTGCTTTTCCATGGCAGAGAGCAGAGCAGTAAAAGTAGATTGGTTTGCAGTGCTCAGACCTGCTGGCAGCTTCACACACAGTTTCATTACACACCATTCATTACCGCAGCTCAGACCAGAGCTCTGTATATGCTTGAAGTCTGATTGCGTGTCTGTGCGCTGTAAGTGTTGTTGATGTACTGTATGAATGTGTGTTTCTGTCACTGATGGTGTATGTAGAGAGTGTATGGGATGTGTTATGACAGCAGATGTGTTTGGCAGGTGCTCAGTGCTTTGTGATGGAGGTCTGTGATCCTAGGGGGTCTGAGCTCAGGGCTAGAGGTGTATATACACAGTCTCAGATCTGATGTCCGACTCTGAACCCATGATTTTGTTATGCAATCTTCCTCCAGTAGAAAGTTAATCAAAGATTAGTCTGCATTCCACACTGCAATCTTTGATCTTGTAGATGGTAAAAATGTTTTCCTTCTGCTAGGAGTTGATATTGTTGGCATGCTCCTCAGGACTGAAGAGGAAAGATTCATGGGCATCATGTACTTATCTAACATACACTTTGTGATTTGTTTATCATTGGGTGGTCATAAATTCAATGCAGATGTAAAAATACACATTTTTATGTTTATTTAAATGGAAAAATCTGTAGGATTAATGTATGTAGAAAGTGAACATGAAACTTAATATTTTTGATATTAATATAAGTCTTTTTTAATATTACCATTTAAAGTGACTGATTTCTATTGTCATATATTTTCTTATAAATATTTTTACTCTGGCTTAATATATTTTAATTAATTGTTGAAATAAAAGTTGTTCTGCAATAATATTTGTGTGGAAACAATAAGTATTTTTTTGATGTAAAGTTTATTTATTTGTATATTTAGATAGAACACTGAAATAGAAATCCTTTGTAACATTTTACATTTTATTACTGTCACTTTGGTTCAATTTATTGCATCCTTGCTTAATAAATGCACTAATTTCTTTTTAAAAATGTTTATATTCAGACAGACATGCTGATTTTGGGGGATGTAACCCGATTATTAATGGAAAAAAGTAAACATTAAAGGTCATCTGCAACACATTTTATTTCCTTTATATGAATTTTTTTCGATTATGCAGCAAGACAAATACTGGGCAGGTTTTTATACTAAATTTGGCTGGATTGAAAAAGTGACGCCAAGGTTTGAGACCAAGCATGTTATTACATTCTTCTTAAAGATTACAAAGACAGACTTTATTAATTTTACTGTTTACCGTTTTACTGTTTTACTATTTACTGTTGAATCATGTCCAGTGAGTGCTTTTAGAAAATAAACAGTTTCATGTTGATTTTAAACATCATATAGGCCCGGTTTCACAAAAGGGGCTTAGCTTAAGTCAGGACTAGGCATAAGTTAAATTAAGATATTTAAGCAACTTTTACAAAAATGCCTTATAAGAAAATATTACAGGTGTGCATCT
>JAUMHR010000063.1:6594156-6620463 GCA_032361145.1 Enteromius fasciolatus | reverse complement strand
ATTAGTTAAATTAAGATATTTAAGCAACTTTTACAAAAATGCCTTATAAGAAAATATTACAGGTGTGCATCTTAACAGAACAATGACATTGACGTGTTTTAAGATATGTCAGAGCAAGATATTTTCATCTGAGACAGCTCAAACATTCAATTTAGTCTGGGACTAGCTTAAGCCTTGTCTGTGAAACTGGGGGAATGTGTGTTAAAACAAAGCAAATGAAAACATAATCAAACCAAACTAAAATATTTATTAAATGAACACGCAAAGGGTGTGGAATATGTTAAATGTTCTGTCGATGTGCACCTGAATCTGTAGATTCTCAGAGTCTGCACTCAACAGTTGTTTTGTGTTTTTGCCCTGTATCTCTCTCTCTCTCACTCTCTCTCTCAGTAGATGAGGGGTCAAGTGTTTTGTTGGAGATTTTGAGGACCTCTCATTTTGTGTGTGTTCATCTGCATGCGTGTGTACATGCTTGATCAAATCAGTGTGTGTGTGTATGTGTGTGTGTGCGTGTGGGAGGTGGAAGGGGGATTAGGTTCTTGTTCAGTCTTTTGTCCCTCACTATCATTAATTTTCTCTCTCTTTCCTAACCAGCTCTATTCCCTTCCATTTCTTCTCTTCTGAATTGAATAGAGAAAGCGGGACTGGGAATTTTAGGGGGGACTGAGAATTCCCCTTCCTCCATTCATACTTAATCAAGCTGTTCATTACCCTGCTAGCAACAGCTTTAACCAGGACAGTACTGGAAGAAACAAAGTTTGCATGCCCAGAAAGCAGTTCTTTGCAGATTACTAACAAACTGTTGTCCATTGCTCAATACAAAGTACATGAAGAAAATTGAAGTAATCTTCTGTAATCTACTCTTTGATTACTTTTGACCTTTTTACTTTGACCTCTGGCTTTGCTTTTAACTTGTTTACCATTGATTTATAATATTGTGCCATATAGAAATACAAATATAAGGAAAAACATGCAGTACAAGAAGCTTCACATTATCAGGGTTTCCTGAACTCGGGATTGTGAAAGAACTGCAGGGTGTGTGGAAATTGGTGAAAAGCTGATAATTACAGTAGATCCTTCAATGTTCAATAAAAATCAATTAGTAATTTTGAAAGAAAAACAATCGGAATGCAAGTTTAAAGATGATACATTTAGTTTGTTTATGCTACATGGCCTTTGAATTTTCTATGTAATTATAAGACATATTTTCACAAAACTGGAGTTTCCAAACTTATATGATCAATAGGCTTTTTTAGAAAATGGCATTAAAAAGATAAAATACTAGAAAAAATGAGAATAAATGAATCAAGAAAAAAGTAACTGTAGTCTGATTATGAGTATACTGAATACTGAGCAAAGGGTCTGAATACTTAGGCCCATGTCATATTTCAGTTTTCTTTTTTAATAAATCTTCAAAAATGTCAACAATTCTGTGTTTTTCTGTTAATATGGGGTGCTGTGTGTACATTAATGAGGAAACTAAATGAACTTATATGATTTTAGCAAATGGCTGCAATATAACAAAGAGTGAAAAGTTTAAGGGGGTCTGAATTCTGTACCCACTGTAATAAATTGTATCCAGCATCGGTAGATGTGGAGCATGTAGTTGGCCGGATGTGCTTTGAGATGTGTGTTCTGTGGATGAGAATATCATGTTAGGTCTCCCTAGTGAGTATATGTGGAGTGTATGTTCATATGATAACTTCCCTGGAGGGCAAGTGTCCATTAATCACTCGGATGCTCATCTGTTCCTAATGCTTCATTAGCTCTCCTTCCTCTGTCTCTCACTCTCTCTAAAGTTTTTTTCTAACCCTCACGTTGCACTTTCTCACTTCACTTGAGAATTCCACACTCACTCAGGATCCCTGTATTTACTGTTTCTTGTGAACGCAGGTTAGGAACATAACACGTCACGCTTCCTTGCTTTTGTTTGGGAATGGCCCAGTAAATGAGGAGTGGAGTGGTAAAAGATTGAAAGGAGAGAACGAGTGAATGGGGCCTGTTGAAAGGCAAAACACTGGATAATTGGCTGATTCTTCAAATACAGCACTTCTCTGTCCCAGGGATTGGTTTGTATTAAAATGCTTATATATACATTCTTTCTATTTTAATGTATTTAAATGTCATTCACTCTTGTGATGTCATTGCTGAATTATTAGCAAGTGTCACAGAGTAACATAATTCTTCACAAATAATTTTAATATGTTAACTTGATGTTAAAAATAATTGTGCTACGTAATATTTTTTTCTGAAAACCATGAAACATGACATTTTCCAGACTCAGAAGTTCAGAAGTATAACATTAAAAACAAAAGTAAATGAAAAAAAAACATTAACATAAAACATTCTAATTACATTAGAAAATATATAAAAAAAGAAACATTATAAAAACAGTAATGTTTTTTTTTTTTTTAATAAAAAATTTAAATAAATAATTATAATAATCTAAAAATATAAAATAAATATAAAAATCATTTTGGTTTAAGTGTGAATTTTATTCAAATTAAGTGTATAAAACTGTTCCGCAAATATGCAGTCTTTTTTCACCACAATGTTTGCTACTTGTTAATTTTTGTTTAATGTTTGTGAACTAAGGAGACAACAGTGTCAGTGAAGATGTATTGTGTGAAGAAAACAGACAAATCAAGATAGTTATATACTAGTTTTGTTAGATCAAACTGTAATGTTTTCAAATGAAAAAAGTTATTAATTATTTGTTATTTAAGTATTATTTAATTGAATGTCAGTTATGTCATCATCCGTTATTAATTCATAAAAAAAAGATTATAAATTATATAAAGTATAATAACATAAAAAGTTGAAAATGTTAAGTACATTCATATAAAATTCCAGAGAATGCCAAATTGGAAAGAAATGCCCAAACACCCTGTTGTTTTTCAGCCCTTGTCCTCCTCACAAAGATTTGATTAGATCTCTGTGTTTGCTTTGTATGAATCTTTCAGTGTGATGTCATACAGCACAACACACCCTTTGTGATGCTCTTTATGTGCACATTTGTGGTGACAGCATGAGTTTACTGCGCTCTTTCGTATGTTAAAGCATTAACAGGCAATGTGGACATGTTATGAGTCAGTGTTTAGAGTGAGTCATGCCTTTATGTCCCAGCATGCCTTGAGATTAACATATATCCCAGAAAAGTCCACTAAACGGGCGAACAGTTTGACTTGATTAGAGAGGTTTTAATCTAATCCAGTTAGTGGACAACATACTCTATACACACAGCAAAATCCTGTGTGTGTGTTAGTCACATTACCCTCTAAAGCCTGACATACATGTTTAGAAATAAATGTACAAAAGCTGTCACTGGGGGGTGGTACCTTTTCAAAAGTTATACTTTTGTACCTATTAGGTTCAAATATGTACGCTTTAAGTACTAATATGTATCTTTTAAGCTACTAAAATGGACTCTTTAGGCCATTTTACTTTACTGCCCCAGTGACATTTACATTGTGAGTTTATATTGTGAGCCCCAGTGAGTATTATATTATATTATATTATATTATATTATATTATATTATATTATATTATGAGAACTTAATTTCCAACGATATTGTTGACTTGACCTGAATCTACTATCAGACTATCAGTTTTTAACGAAAGTTTTGGCCACATCAATAATTTAGAGGCCTCAGAAATTTGCAATCAAATATGATACAGTACACCTTCTACGATTAAAGCAGGCGCTGAGGGTCAGTCATAAAAACAGGACGCATTCTTCACGTTTTCCCCACACACTGCAGTGGACAGAGATGAAGAAAAGAAAAAGGTAGAAGAAAGACAAGGGAAAAGAGGGAGTGAGCATGAGGAGGGATTAAATGTGAGCGGGGGTGGGGGTGGTGGAGGAGCAAGGGGCCACAGACAAAGTGCTGAGAGGGAGGAGGGTAGCAGGGGAAGGGGGCGGTACTGTGGCGGCAAACAGCAGGGAAAGAGAGGACAGGACAGGACAGGGAAGAAGGGGGTTTCTGCCAGAGAAAAGAGAGCAAACTTTGGCATGAGGAGGAGGAGCAGAAAGAATGAGCATGTGTGAGAGAGAGAGAAAGAGATATGAGGAGAGTGTGTAAGACAGTGAGAGAAGTGCAGTGAGCAGACTGGGATTGTACCTCCAGGACAGACCGGGGAGACTCGAGGAGGCAGCCATGCAGAGCACTATGGGTATGTCAGCAGCATGACTGTATTTATTACACCCTCCGAATGAGTTCAGATTACCACTGCAGCTCACAGGAGCTTTGAAGTGATGTGAAACGAATGATTAACTTTCTCAAAGCTGATATCACTGGTTTGAGAAGAAGCTCTTTGAAGTTTAGCAGCACCGTTAGTGCTTTCTGTTGAGGACAGATCTGTGGGAGAACGATTGCAGGGCACCAAGTCAATGCTTTTTACAATAAAGCAAGTTGGTGGCTACTCAGAGGATTTGTATTGTACTGTCAGAGAACAATGTGTCTCAAAGGACATAACAGAGATTTGTGCTTCATTTAAGTATAAACTTTGCGTCTACTGAAATTGGATGAGAAATGTTTAAATTGAGATCTGTGACTTTGACTCTGACAAATCTGAGCATAGTTTGAAACTTTGAGATCTTTTTCTGGAACTCAGGAAGACACGTGTGAGATTTTCCCACAGAAGAAACATCTAAGATGCATGTTGCTTAAACCAAAGTCTTAAATTGTTCTCCTTTTATTGTAGTTGCTGTCTAGGGGACACACTGTAAGTGTGATATCTTTTGTGGGGTTTGTTTCCTAGAATAAAGGTGCCATCTATGGTTCCATGCAAATCCGTAAAGATACTTTTCCATTCCATTCCATTTAGTAGCAAAAGGTTCTTTAGATTGTTTACTTTAGGAAATGTTCACTA
The DNA here is from genome assembly GCA_032361145.1 of Enteromius fasciolatus. Taxonomy (NCBI): domain Eukaryota; kingdom Metazoa; phylum Chordata; class Actinopteri; order Cypriniformes; family Cyprinidae; genus Enteromius; species Enteromius fasciolatus. Next base: position 6,615,591 of record JAUMHR010000063.1, on the reverse strand, counting down.
ATAGTTCTTGGAGAACCAGAATTGTTCTTTATGACATCACTGTAAAAACTTCCTTTGGAACCTTTTTTTTAAGAGTGTGTAGGAATTTATATCAGTTGTAAAGAGTGTTTGTTAAGCTGTTTGTGGCTGGTTTGTTTGTGTGTGTGAGCAGGGCCTTGTGAATGGATTGATTTACAGCACTCAGTTAGATTTTTTTGTTCTGGAAGTACACTCTTAAACATAAAGAACAATCAATGAAACCTTTCCATTGCACAGAATGTTCTACAGAGTGGACAAAAATGTTCTTTAAATGATTAATCTGAGCAAAATGGTATTTTTCACTAAATAGTTCTATGGAATTATTGTGAAAACCCCCTTTTGGGGTTTAATAGTGAATATAAAAGTAAAAATTGGCGTATGAACAACTGTCTTGAATACGAACGTCCGACATCCAGCACACACTCCAATCAGTCCTCGCCCAGTGCTTACACAAAGCTTCTTCAAACTAGTCAAACACCACTAAGCTTCTTGCCCAGCATGCGGCCTGATCTATTGACATTTCGTTCTCGAAAGGGATGAAGTTTAGATTGAAACGTCCCCCAGTATACTGAGAATCCCATTTGTGTTTAAAGTGGATGTGACTCAGCTCATGGCACATTCTTATACAGTAAAAGCCTGAAATAGAGCGGCCCGTTCCTGCGTGTCAGCAGCGTCCAGACTCCAGATGAGATCACCTAGGGGGGTGGAAAGGTGCTTGCGTCAGTGAGTCGGAAAATAATAGATGAGTTAAATCACTCTCATATGTTACAGAGCTCTGAAATACAGCCTTAGTAAATGTGGTCAGCTCACTGTCTCGGTAAGGACAGCGTGTGCTTTGCTGACTGGCTGTGGCTCACATTGTCTCACAGGTTTAGGTTCTCCAAAGCAGCTCATTCTATCTCCTTGCTTTGCTGTTTCCATTTATGAGATGCTTTTGCGTGGCAAGTATTTATGTAAGCCTGTAGCTTCTTGCAGACGTATATACACAGAGGGAGAGATCATTAACGTCGACTCAGTCTCAGCTGACTACACTGAATCACAACTTTCCATGCCACTCTTTTCCTCTCCGTCTGAGCTCGGCTGGAATCTGTTGGGACAGTGTCTGAACGTCCACATCCTCTCGAGGCCGGTCCCACTGTGGTGTGTTTGCAACTTTTCATGACCAGCCCCAAGGTTGTCTTTTCTGTTGGCGGTTTCTGCGTGGTTCACCATCTCTGCACTTTTTAAGATGAATTACATATTCATGCTGGCATAGTTTGTCTGAGCCACGTTGGTTATGTAAGCGCTGGTGTGGAATTAATTTACCGGTATGCGAGCTGTGCCACTTTTCTCCCCGACTGCAGTGCATTTCTGCGCTGGGATTTCAGTTTGATCATGAGACTGATGATTATGGCTTGTCAGAAACACTGCAAGATTATTTATTTGTCTCTTTCTGCTGATGCTTGGTTCAGAAAGCTTCGAGAGGAGGCCATTTTGAGAAGATCAATGGCCACAGCCAGTAAAGGAATACTTGAAGAACTCAGAGAGGCTGCACGTAAGTCATCTGCGGTTTGTTTAAAGAGACCAGAGTACCAATCATTTCCTCATGAGACAGTAGCAAAACACTTTCTGTCTCTAACATTGCTCATTTTCATTTATCTGCCCTCTAAAAAAATACCCCTTTAAACCCTATTGAATTTAATCAAATTGCTCTGCCAAAATTTTGCTTTTAACATTAAAGTGGATAAACATAATTCATCATATAAGTGGTCTGTTCATAAAACTTGGCAATACTCGTATATAGAAGATTCACAGGGTCATACAAAGACAAACTATCTATTTAACACACTACACCAAAACAATGCAATAAACAATAACACAATGTAACACAACTGAATACTTTTAAATAATTTCAAAACAAAACTATTTAAATAAAAAAACATAATGCATATTAGCATATTAGTTTTTCTCTGAAATGCAGTAATAGTTTTTCATCCAAAAAACAGTCAAATTTAATTGTATGAATTTATTATATATAAATGCTATGATATGCTTTGTTTTCCAGATTCTAGTTCCATGGTATTTCTACTATTTTTTTAACACTGATTTATCTGGATAAGTCTGGATAATTATTTGAGTTATTTTTTTTATATATATATCAAAACTTTTTGAATTTTAAGAAACACTGGCTAACAGTTATTCCTGCTGATCAGTGTCCTTTTATATGCTCTTCAGTAACCTAGCTGTCTGTCCTCTCCCTCGTTTATAACTCAGAGTCTGGATTTCACTCCAGTAGTTTTTCAGACTATACTCGATACATTTAAAATACTTTATCGCTTTATTACTATCCAATCAGTGGCATCTCCTCAAAACGGCCACTCTCACAGTAATAACACTGTGGTGGAGCCACAGTTCCTCTCCTTTCTGCTGGTATTCCAAGTGTCTGTTTCTGACCACTGGATTGAACTGAATAACCATTAGTGGTTGGAAATTCCTACCGTGGCAAAGAGCAGCTGACTCAGAAGCAACTGGCTCCTGGATGTTACATGGCCATTCCAACACTGGATGCTTTTCTACTGCTCACAAAAGCCCAGGATTGCAATGGGTCAAACTGACCAAATATTGTTGACCACAGAGTGATACTTTCAGCATAGCATCTCATCTGTTTTGCATGCTTAAACGGGAAGATGCCTTTTGACCATCATATAAAGCAACCAGTCACAGTTCATTGTTTTTATATTCACTTTTTTGGTAAGTTCGTTATAAACCCTTATTAAGCTGTATCTTGATCCAGCTTTAACCTGAATTAGTTAACTTTACTATAAACCTGCATTAAATGAAGTTTACCAAACAGGTCAAGTAAGTCGTCAAATCAAGTGGTCTCAAAATCAAACATACACAAATATATAATAAATAACAAATATAATACTTTAATAATTATAACATTGCTACTTCAAATCATTTATTAATGTGACTAATGTCTTTTACCGTATAAATATGCTGTTGTATTGTATTTGGTACTCTAACAGCTATTTATTGCTTGTTCATGCCACCATTCTGCGTGAACTTGGTGTAAAAGTGAAGGTGATTTTGATTAAAAATCACATTGTTTAGATCACAGCTCCTGAGATGCTTGCACTCAATGCACTTTGCAGCAGTCGGGCCAAGGGAGGTTGTTCCCGCTGGCAGATGCTCAGTAATGGGCACCGGGCTGGCGTCTGGGCCTGTGCCAGAGGACTTAGCGTTGCACACTGGGTGAAACAAAATGTCCGCGCTTGATTGGCAGGTAGTGTCAGTCCAGATGGCAGCAGCTCCTGTGTGGTATTGTGCGAATAACGTCGCCCGCTGCATCTCATTCTGGAGTTCGAGCCAGCCGACTCTTTTCTGAAAGGCTCACTGGATGGGATGCCCAGGGAGGCTCGGACAGTGAGACAGGAGAGATTGTCTTCGGGAGGTTTGTGAGGCCACTCGGGCCCCTGTTCAAGGGGTCTTTAATAGAGCCCATATGCTTTGAGATGCTAAAGAGCCGACCAGCCCCCTGTCTTTCCTGAACTTTGAGTCGAGTTTCCCTCTTTCACTCATTGTTTTATGGGTTCCTCTACTTCGCTCTGTAGTTCTCCTGCCTGAGATTGATTTATGCGTGTTCTCTAACACTCCACCTGCTCAGGTTTGAATTTGCCTTTCTCTCGTGCTCTGTCGTACTCTTTCCTCAATTCTCGGTGGAGTTCTCTCTCTGTTTTTGTTGCAAGCTCCGGCTCCCTCCCCCCTCTCGCTCTCTTTCACCCCAGGCAGTGCACATGTAGGCCTCAAGTGTCATGGCAACAGCCCCAAACAGAGCCAAAAGCCAAAAGCCTGCAACAGGTTGGCAGTGAAACTAGCGGGGCCAATAACGCTTGTTCTACATGCAGTGTTTCCCTGCCGCTTTTAATTCGATCCAGCGTTTCAACAAAGAAACATACAATTAATTGAGTTGGGGTGGAGAGCTACAGGGATTTACCATGAAAAATGAGTCGCTTTACATAAAGAGTTTAACAGCGGCGTTGTGGTCTCTGGGAAACGCTGCTGTAGTGTCGTTGTATGAGACTTTTGAAATTTGAGTGCGTTATTTAGGGCCAAAATCAATTTGCAAACTTTGAAACTGTGTTGTTGAGTTTCGTAATTCTCGTGCTATTATACAAAAATGCATAGATAATGGATTGTTTTAATTTGAATTTATTTAATTACTTTTTTACTATTCCCTCTATGAAAATAAAAGTTTGTGTTTGGAAAGTTTACATGTCCATGGACCGTTTTATTCATTTTTATTAGAATTTTTTGTATACATTAAATAGAAATAAATACAGTTTTTTAACTATAGTTTTGCTTTTTTCATTTACTTTATTCCTAATCTTTATATTAACATTTCCACATAGTCTGATTTAACTATTTATATGAAAACACACACACACACACACACATATATGTATATATATATAAATATATATAAATAGTTGATACCTTAATAAACTGATTAAAAGTAGTAGTAAATTTTATTTCGTTTTATTTAAACTTCTGTTTTAAATTATTGTTGTTTCTTTCTATTCATCGGAATATTCTGAAAAAGTATTACACGTCCCACAAACATAATAAAAAGCTGGTAAAAAAAATGTTTCTTCATCACAAAATCAACATATATCCAATATAGTATGTATATAATAAATGCAGTTTGGAAACATAAAAAACATACTCATATCAAACTCTAAATATATATATATGAAATACTTTTGTACAAGATATCACACAGAAATACTGTTATAATCCTTTGCAGTTGTTCCCGATTCTTGCAGAAAGGCAACATTTATTGGATATTGCACTCACAAATCAATATTTTGTCCATGAAACATTTTAATGTGGTGCATATCTGCAAAAATCTGTATTTACTATAAAATAAATTGTCACTTAACTTCCATTTTTTTTAAATATCCATGAGCATGAGAACCCTGACACGTCCTAATGGATTGTAAACTAAGGCTGAGACATTACCTAAGACATCACATCAAGGTTAAGAAGAATCTCATCTACCTTATCATACTCACACTCCCTGTGATCTCTTTCCGCTTTGTTTTCCTCACAGAGAATTTCACACACATAATTAATGACAACACACTTAGTGTTTTTGTATGGGAATCCTCATTCCCAGACAGCAGGTCTGTGAAAGTGTGATCAGTGACTCACTGTCATCATTCAGAATCAAACTCCTGACTGAGAAATGAAGGAATGAAAGAGGAGACTGCATCTGTTTATTTCAGTCCATCAGAGCATTTTAGCACACACCGAGGAGGATATTTGGGTCCATGATGACAATGACTCCCTCTCTCTTGCTCCATTGACTCTATTATTGCAAATGCGTCATTCATGACTAAACTCTGTTTCTCCAGATTTGGGCGCCGGTGGACTTTCAGACTTTCAGCATAATTCAATTTATCATGTCTTTAACTGATTCATTTGAGCCAGTCTTGCACATTAGCTAATAAGGACAAAGGAGGATGTAAAAAGGCTGAAATTGAATTCTACTTTTACCGTGCAGTAGAAGTACTGTGGTAGTGATGGGGAAAGTGCATACTTTCTAATACTGTGTACTCAAGCATGTGTATTTGACTTGACTATTTAAGTGTTCACTCAGCTAAAATATTTCTACAGCTGTAAATGTATATGCCATGCAGGCTCCTCTGACATACTGTGTACATTTTTACTATAATCTGGGACACTATCTCTAGTCCTGAAAATCATATAGGATGGATCAAAATTGCAATTTAGCCTGAAATGGGATCAGTAGCTTATCTAATTTTTGTTAACATTGCAATATTAGCATGCAGAACGATTGTATTTATTACAATTTATATAATTATGAATCTAGATAATTTCTTGAATCATCTAATCAAAACTCACTAAATTAAAGGCATATATATATATATATATATATATATACATATACATATGAAGAGTTTATTTGCAGATAACTCAGATAAGTCATATTGCAGGCATTTCTAGCAGTCTGGATCCCATTGCCATCTCCAGTTAGAACAGTTTGTCTCACCTTAATGGATTCACAGATGCCATTTTAGGACTTTGAGATACTTGAAGAATGAAAGCAATTTGCAAAGCTTTTATGCTGTAGTGAAATGCTTTTTAATTTATTGATAGAATTTATTTGAGCCCTCTAAACCATTTAGCTTTTTGTAGTAACTGTAAATTGCTAATTTCCCTCATCCTAAATAACAAAGACTCTGTTAATTAAGTCTAATTACTGCTACAATTACTCTCCGTGGCATATATGAATAATTCATGAGCATACACACACCTTGTCATTGCAGTAACCTAATGTTTCTCGAAGTAGGTCCTTCAGGTCATTAACAATGTGTTTAGTTTTCTGCTGCGGTCACGTGATTGTGGTCTTTTTTCAGTGCGTTTGTGAATGTAACAGAGTGTTTTTGTGTCATTGTGTGTGTGTGTTATCTGATAGAGGGGACAATAACAGTGCAGCTGGCAGGAAGTCTCGGAGCAGGGCCACAGGCTGCAGAGCGGCCGGTCAGAGCTCTCTGGGGGGTCTGAACATGCGACTAGAACAAGACGCGTGCATATCTGATGCATATCTATAACTCGAACATGTAATGTGTTAAATTGTGGGAGGAATGGGAAACGATGGGAATTGTCACAGGAATAACTGAGGAGTAAAAGCAAAGAAACTAAACTGTTTTAAAGCACTTACATTAATATATATATATATATATATATAAATCTTTTTTTTTTTTTTTGTTTGGTGGGACTACTGCTGTGGGTAGACAAAACTTTTCATGACAGACGTTAGTGTTGTTATTGTTAACTAAAACATACATATTTAAAAATGAATAAAAAAATATAAATTAACAAATTAAAAAATGAATTACAAACTTATTTCAAATAAACATAAATATAAAATATAAAATAAATTAAATGCATGATAAAATATTGTTTTGAATTTTTAGATAAAAAATATTTTCAAGAATAGTAAAAATTACAAAATATTTACAACTTTAACAAAAAACCTAAAATATGAAAAATATTAAAATAATTCTAAATATTAATATGCTTTAAAATATAAACAAAAAATGCTGTAATAGTATATAAATAATACTCAAATATCACTGCCAGATGTCTTAAACATAACATGTAGCAAAGGGCTGTTTTTGTTGTTGCACATACAGTAATAAATGTGTGTACATTCTCCCAATTCAAGACAACAAACAGTCAAACTACCCACAGTTCCATGCAAACAAGAAAATGACTTACCTTTGTGCAAAATACACCAGGTACACAGGCAACATTATGCAACAATTGCTGTAGATAAGTTGTAATGAACCCTGGAACATTCCTTTACGGAATGAAAATGAGCGACTCAAAGGAGAGCAGGAAGGTAGAAGAATGATTAAACGAAACTAAAGGATAGAGTGACTAATGAGAAAGACTAGAAGGTCATCAGGGCACAGAGATCCCTTAAGAATGTAAATAAACACAGTTGACTGCCTCGTTCCTCAGATGTTCCTGTTTCGCCAGAGGCCTCATAATCAGTAAACACAATATCATAAGTTCCACTGATCACTTTATGGTTATCACTTGAGTGCACAGAGACTATGCAGCTCTTACTTTTCCCTATTTAGAGCACAAGGAGTCATTCTTGTGGATTAATTGTCTACTTTTCAGGGGCCATATTTATTCAAGCATGCACTTTTGTCCTCTCTATTTTTGCAGAGCACACACAGAGAGTTAATGAGCATGTGCGGTTGCATTTGCAACAGTCAGATGAGTTAGTAGATGAGGTCAGCATTTCCTTTGTGCTGCTTCCACTTCTCTTTAGTTTCCTGTGTTTCTCTGGATGTTCATTGGGGTTACGTAATGTAATGTTTATTACGGGTTGTCTGGGGTACTTTGGAAATAAAATATACTTTTGACAAATGCCTTAGTGTTGGATGCCACAATGTCATGTCTAACGTCTCCATGGGAAGAGGCTTTGATCGGGATCTTCACACACATCAAATATCCTAGCCCTGCAACTACACTTGAACCAAACAGAGACCAAATGTGATTAAGGGTTTAGGGATTTCTGCCCGGAGATTTGGAGCTCTGCTGGGTTCCAGGCTCAATGCTGGCATTCCATCCTATTCTGCTTCAGACTCCACAGAGAAGCTCCGTGATTCCCAGGGGATTCACACCTCGCCGCTAAGCCTTTCCGGTGGCAGAGGCGCTATAAAGACTTATCATAACGAGATTTCAGCCACCAGCCACCTCACTGTGGAATTTGATTAGAAACACCTGCAGCAGAGAGATGCTCTCACTGTCGAGACAGGAGAGATCAAAGACTGGCGAGACTGAGAGGAAGGCTTCCCTCTATATCTTATATTATATTCTGTTGTAATATATTGTCTCATATTATATTATATTATTAATTTTTTTTTTAAATAAATAATACAATTATTACGAATAAATGTTTTGACTGAAATAAGTTTCATTAAAAAATAAACTTTATTAAAAGAATTTACAAAAGCACAACAAAGTTACTAAAACTGAAATGAAAACTGAAAAAAAGTCCATTAAAAATCTTAATAAATACTGTAATATTACTGTATTTTATCAGTAATACTAAAATAATAATGGTAAATAATTAATTCATGTAAATACAAAATACGATGTATTAATTATATAATTAAATATTTATTATAAAATCAGTATTTACACAATTTGACAGTATTGTGCTGCTTTTTAAAGGCTAGTGTAATTGTGTAAAGAAAAGTGTCAAATTAATAGATACTAAATATTGTCCAGATAATATTAATTCATGAAAATATATAGTTGCATATATTTATGCATTTTTTAGAAATGTGGTATGTCGTAAATTATATTTTTCAGCGAATTAGATCAAATATCAAAGTGTTATTTTTAACCCTTGTACAGTCTTTATTTGGGGTGTACAAACATAATGTAATTCTAAATTTTTTTTTTAAACCAATGTAATTGTATTTTGTTTATTAATGTTTTTACTTTACTTTTACTTCACATTTGCATAGTTTTTGGAGGACTTATCGTAGTTTATCATAGTTTTTTTTTTTTTTTTTTTGTCGATCTAGCAAGTGTTTACCATTGTTCAAAGTCTCAAAACATTTGGAGATGATAAGATAAAATTTTTTTTACATTTGGTGAACATCATTTGCGGGTCAAAAAGACCCAGAAGTATAAACACAGTTTTAATTCAATTATTTCACAAAATGATGTTGAAGTTTCAACAGGTTAGACAATACATAACAAAACAAAACCAAAGTGAATAGTTTTCGCACATGGCTGGTAAGAGGTTGGAGGGAGTTTACATGGAAGAGGAATTTCAGTAACCTCAGCAGAGATGTAGGAGAGCAACATAATTAGCCTTTCTCAGACTGCAATGAGGAGGAGCTGAGAAGAGATATCTGGGGGTCATTCAGCAGGGAACGGGTCTCTGACCAGCTGGTTTGAAGTTCACAGGGTTGCAAGGGGCTGAGGCTCTGTGAGTGGCCATGCAGCTCTTTTTGGAGTAACTTTAGGGTAACAGTTGGAATCTGGGTGGGAACGGTGTAGGTTGGGTTCAACAAAGGGGAAGGACTGGCTTTGAAGAGGGGGTGGAATTAAGTTAAAGAGAGTTTAAAAAGAGTGAAGTGATCCATGATGATTTAAGCACGATGTGACATTTTTTATTCTGAAAATAGAAAAGATTTTTTTTTTGCAATTAGACTTCAGTTTGAAGAGTTACAATTTAGGAAACTTAGTGTCAATTTAGATATGAGATAAAAGAATCTCAATCTCAAATGCCTCTCAGAGTAGGTTTAGCCTGAAAGTCCTCAAACACTTCATGCACCTTGTCCTGTAGAAACACCTTTATACAATTAGTTGCTTGTTGTTGTTTTTTGTCATAGTTGGTGTTTATTTGCATTAAGGGCTGATTGTTGAGCCCTGCAGGAGAGCCACGGTGCAGTTAGAGATCTGGACTGGCTGCAGGAACATACTTTATACGAAGCGCTGAAGCAGAAATACCTGATAGCCACGTTAGTGGAACCATGTGCGTAAGCACTCGCAGAGAGCCGCCCTGGAAACTGTTACTCTTAGGGAGTCACGCTATCCCTCTTTCTCCTCTTTCTCCAACTTTCTGTTTAATCTCATTCACGGCACTGTTTTATCCAAGTACTCTGCTATTAATATTAATATCCACATTCTCAGCTGTGACAGAGAAATACCCGTTGCCATGTCAGTATGCACCTGGATTTATTTAGACGAGCATAAGTCTATCCTCGGGGCATTCAAGGTACTCCAGGGGGCCCGTGGTGAATATATGTAACAACATTTATTTATTTATCTTGTACTTTTTAAAGGCTTACTCCTCCCCAAAATTAAAATATTGTCATTAATCAGCTTTGTTCATCTTGGAACACAGTTTAAGTATTTTGGATAAAAACTCTTGTGACTATCCCATTGACCGCCAAGTATAAACAGTGTCAAGGTCCAGAAAAGTATAAAAGACATCAGCAAAATATTCCATCTACCATCTACCTGTTCAGCCGAAACATTACGAAGCTACAACGGTACTTTTGTATGGATAGAAACTAAAATAACGACTTTATTCAACAAATTTGGCAAATGGACTATTCTGAAGCTCTTCGTGGAAAGTGACTTTGTGCCTCAGTGTGAAGGAACAACAAGACCTCTCTTATGAAGTTGCTGGCATGAGAGAGTGTACACTTGTAGAAGTGAATTAAGGTATGTACAGTTCCAGTAGTTAGAATAATATGAATAATAATGGTTAAATAGGTCCATATTGGTTTATTAACGCCTTAATACCATCAGGTATTTACCCGAATATGAATTCTTCCCCATAGACTATAGTGGTAAATGGTATGATGGACAGGAAAGGATGCTTAAGACAACAGAAATGTTGTCCTCCCATGCTTAAGTCTGCTAATTTGACTTCATCAGATTTCAAACCTCAGCTAAAATGGCATGTGGGTGGCTCCATGTGGATGTGTGAACAGAACAATGAATGTCTTATTAGAAGTTTGAGTCAGACTGGCACTGGCTTTCTCTTTGCCTCTTTCTCTTTGTCCCGGTGGCAGAGAGGTCAGTGAGATGGCAGTCCAGTCGGGCAGGTCTGTTCTCTACTGATGACTCAAGACTGTATGTTCCCCCTGCATGTGGCTCTTTGAAGTGCATTGGGAGTGTGTTGTGAAGTGCACTGAGGGTGTGTGTACTGGCAGGACTGGCAGGCTCTTTGCAGATTATTCCACATGGTCAGACTGCTCTTAGCACACTGCAGAAGGCTAAATATATTCCCCTCAATGCCCATCCGAGAATTAAACTCTAACACTGATTCACAAACACATAACTCACTGCTAATGCTTGCTTATCTGTTTCTAATTGTGCGGTTACATTGCCCATTCCTTTCATGCTGCGCTAACTAAGGGTTGTACAGTGATGGCATACAGTAGTTATTAAAGAAAAGTGTCTTTGGTGAGATGGACAAGTATGTTAGTGCCATAGTTCCAAAACTTAAAGGATGCTGTTCAATCCCTGCAAAGGGCACCATCACCATTCTGCCCTAGTAAGCTTTTTTTAATTGATTATATTTACATTATAATTACACAAACAGCCCTAGGATCTGTAATTAGCAAAATTCTATGTAAACAGAAAACTGAAATTTAAATAACCAATAGCCTTTCATTTAGCTTGCAACCATGAACCAAGATGTGCTATTTCGTATCATTAACAGGTAGTATTAGGGTGAGGGACATTCAGAAAAGAGAAACACTTTAAATTTAAATTGCATCTACATGCTAAGTTAGTTTTGACTTTAATATAACCTTTTAAATAATGTTTTAAATCAAATCACAACCTGCAGTTTAAATGGGATGGGGGGGAAAAAAAAAGAGTAGAAATTACTGTTATTGATAATCAGTAATCCTACTAATAATATATGTTTTTTTTTAAGTGTACAATATAGATGGTCTCAGACATTGACTAAATGCTACAGAAGTTGAATTTTGATCTCATGTGGTCTTTAACCACAGATTGCTGTAATAACTCAAGGCACTTAACCTCAATAACCTGTTTTTTAAGTCTGTGATCCCATTCTGTGGCAATATTGTGTAAAGTTACAGAGAAAAATCGCACCACTTTGGTCAAGTGGCCTTGTCTAAAGATTCTTTTGTGTTTGAACTCAAAAACTGCAATTGTGACCTAAATTATGTGGTACATTTTAAAGGTTACATGACTACCATCTACCATTTAGACTGTGATCTTAAATCCTGGTCTTCCTGTTTTTCTCTTCCCAGAGTGTGTGTCCTGGGCGTGTGTTCGCCATGGCTCTAGTTCAGGCACTGCCTGTGCCCACTGATCACCCCAAACCCAACGCTGACGTCCAGCAGTGCTGCTCAGTGTCTCACTCCCCCACCGTAGCTGCAGCAGGCACCATGGGCTCCGTCAGCAGCCTCATCTCTGGACGTACCTACCAGGAGCGTCACTGCCGAGCTGCCAGCGACTTTGGTGCCAAGTATCGCAAACCCACACCAGCTACGAGCTGCTTCAGACAGCAGGAGGGCACACTGCGCAGCGCCAGCTCACAGGAGCAGCTTCTCACCAGCCAACCTCCTTTACCTGCTAAGAACAGGTCCTCTGCCCTCATCTCTGCAGGCAATGGCAACTATGGCTATTTGAGTGACGAGCCAGTGGGCGACTGGAATGATAATCATGTGACCAAATGCAGCCCTTCCAGTGATACAGAAGAGCCTCCTGATAACAGAGGCATGAATGGCAACATTGGTGGCCCTCCTCCTAAACTCGTCCCAGTGTCAGGCAGGCTGGAAAAGGTGAGTGTTTGGGAGGTAAACATAAAAGAAAAAAATCTTACATCTCAAACAAGAATAAGCACAAGTGCTTTAATGTAGTGCAAGCTACACATGTCTTGTTTTTACCTAGACCGTTTCTTTTAGTAACTAAATTCTGCTTATTGTTATTTTGTCATGGTTTCATTTGTTTTACTGTGCAGAACAGTCATTTTGCTGATGCTCATTGCAGATCATGGGTAGTGCATCTTGATAAGCATATCCTTTAAAAAATGTTTAAATCGTTCCAACTCCAAGGTTTTGAACAGCAGTTAGCATTTTAGTTCAAATGCATGTGTATTTAGTTAAAATACAATTTACTTTTGTTCACAGAGTATGGAGAAGATACTGATTCGTCCCACTGCCTTTAAGCCTGTTGTGCCCAAGAATCGTAATTCTGTGCAGTATCTGTCTCCACGGTCAGGGGGCAGTCTGTCTGAAAGCCAAGGCAGCCTCAATCTCTTACTTCCTGGCACTGGGGCAGGGTTGGGGTGTACGGAGAAACGTAACTCTTACAGTGGTGGGCGCAATGCACGGAGCAGCCAGTCCTGCACCATGTCCGACTCAGGCCGCAACTCACTCTCCAGCCTACCCACCTACAGCAGCACAGGGTACAGCCTGGCACAGAGCGAGGTACCCACCGGGCACATGGAAAGCACTCGCTCTGGCGGTGGCCACGGACACTCTAACTCCGACAGTGGTCGGTCATCATCCAGTAAGAGCACGGGGTCTTTAAGTGGCCGTGGCCAGCCGCTCTCAGACAGCGGATCGTGTGGCCGCTCCCCGGCTCCAGGAGAAGGGTATGAAGGTGTCATTCGGGAACTTGAGGAGAAGCTGAGGGAAAGAGACCTGGAGCTGCAGCAACTCAGGGACAACCTGGATGAGAATGAGGCAGCCATTTGTCAGGTGACAAGCACTGTTTTCTACCAGCTGTTGACAGATAACTGTTAGATACAGTGGATATGACGCAAGTAAAATCATATGTCTTTTTCATGCAGGTGTATGAGGAGAAACAGAAGCGCTGCGAGCAAGAGCTGGAGGACCTTCGGCAGAGCTGCGCATCGAAAATGAAGCAGGTGCAGCTGAAGGCACAGCGAGCGCAACAGGTCCTGCAGCTGCAGGTGTTTCAGCTGCAGCAGGAGAAGAAGAAACTGCAAGAGGACTTCTCCCAACTGCTGCAAGAACGGGAGGCATTGGAGAAGAGATGTGCCTCTTTTGAGAAGGAGCAGACTCAGCTAGGTCCTCGTCTAGAAGAGACAAAGTGGGAGGTGAGACCTCGTAGCCATTTAGATCTAACAATGAGCAATAATTCCATTCAGTGAACTCAAATGTCTCTTTATTGCAGGTCTGTCAGAAGTCAGGTGAGATCTCTCTGCTGAAGCAGCAGCTGAAGGACGTGCAGGCTGATCTTGGCCAGAAGGCCAGCGAGATTATTGCTTTGAAGGCCCAGTTGAGAGAGGCTCGTTTGGAACTCCAATCCAGCCAGGCTCGCTCGCAGGAAGCCCACGCCACAGCCCGCACTCGTACACTCGAACTTGAGGTTTGCGAGAACGAGCTGCAACGGCGTAAAAGCGAAGCGGAGCTTCTGCGGGAGAAGGTGGGACGTTTGGAGGAAGAGTCACTCCGTCTTAAAGAGGCCCTGGCAGTGCCCCCGTCCCAGACTCTTCCTTCTAAGGGCCAATGCATGAGCTTGCCCCTGCCCCAATGCCGTGTAGGAATTGCACATGGGATCAGCCCTGCTTTTCGGGACAACGGCAGTGAAGAGCAGTTTCTGGTGTACGAGAGCGATGAAGCCAAGGTGCAGCGTCAGAGCGTGGATGTGCTTCACGGTCTCCGTCAGCAGGTGGACCGACTGAGGGCTGAGCTGATGTATGAGAGGAGGCGGAGTGAGGACCAGATGGAGGCCTTTGAGGATGAACGCAGGGTGTGGCAGGAGGAGAAAGACAAGGTGATCCGTTACCAGAAGCAGCTGCAGCAGAACTACATCCAGATGTACCGCAGAAACCGAGACCTAGAACGTGTGATGAGGGAACTTAGCCTTGAGCTGGAGAACAGGGACATGGAGGAGTTTGACATGCGTAGCAATGAGATCCATTTCGAGGAGATCACTGCCACTGAAATCTAACCTGCCTCTTACTCAAAATGAATTTCCACTGTGTTTGTGTGAGGAGCACTGGCCTTCACTGCACTGTCATTTGGCATGCTTCTCCGCACTACTTCAGAAAGACTTGTGTTCAAGGCAAGTGATTGTTGTGATGCCTGCAGAGGCCAATAAAACATGGAACGCTTGTATTTAGACATCTTTGTGATCACTTCCTGCCTCGGAAACCTGTGAGGTGAATGTACAATGACTGTGAACAGCAGATGCCACTGGTGAAGGGAAGGATATCCTCAAAGATGGTGCTTTGTTTCTGACAAACCCCTATAGTGCAACTAGGGCTGTAATGTAGCTTAATTCTGACAAAAAAATAAAAATATGTGTTTTTCCATTTAAAAGCATATACGCAGTGGTGCAGAACGCAGGGCTCTCAAGATGTCATTTTCAAAGTGCAACTACTTTGATTTTATAAGATGTTGACATAAACAACAAGAAGCAACATAATGGCCAAAGACATCTGTAGCATGGAGCAAATGCTAGAATGTCCTTTGTGAACTACCTTGGGCTGATTGACTGATTGGGCTGTAGATGTGAACTGCAGACCAATGCTGAGCTGATGTTTAACGATATAAAAAAAAGAATGCCCATTCAATACTTTACATACCTGCTATCATATTTGGATTTTTTTTCTCAACAAATACTGATGTAAGCAGTTATTTGAGATTAATTTGATTACTTCAGTCACTTAATTGGCAGCTTCACTTAGTTTACACACAAAGACTGTCCCTCCAATGAAATGTACTTAAATGGCTACAAGATGGGAAGAAATACAGCATGTAGGCTAAGTGTTTTATGGAGTTTTCTATGTAGTTCAGAGCACACTACTTGCCTCACCCATTGTACCAGCATTAAAACTGATGGGAAGAGACTTGGAAGCCCTCTATTGAGCATCTCATGTTAAATCACAGAATCTGCGGTTTTGTTGCGTTCATTCTTGGTGTTCTAGTTGTACTGGTGTTAAGTCCTCAGTGACATTGTGTCATATCTTCTCAGCTATTTACGGCACTATGCAGCAAGAACTGTCACCTCTGTCATCTCACAGCCCTGCTGCTTACGCTACATTTGATATTAATCACTGATGTAGAAGTGTTATTTTTATAATTAGATGATATATTAGCATATATAACTAGCAAATATAGAGGCAAATATATATTTTTCTTTTCTTTGTGAGTATTGCCATGCACACTGTACAGAGTGAATAGCATGTGTGCATGACACCGTAGCATTTCTGTGGCGTCGAGTCACGTTCTGGCATCACACAGGTCAACTGGTTGGTTTTTCCCAACCGGCTCTGCTCTGTTATGACATAGTTAATGAATGCATCGATATTATGATTATTAGATTTGCATACAATCTGATAAATACTAATCAAATGTTTGTGTATATATACACTATATAAACTTCTTGTTTTTACAGAACAGATTCTTTAAAAAAAGAGAGGAACGATTAAATATATATGATGTATATTTTTATATATAGCACCTCAAGCTATTTTGTGGTAACACAGGTAACTTTGTGGGTTTAATAAATAAATATGAATTGCTTATTTCACATCTTTTTGTCCAGAGGGGTCATTTGCCATAAAAATGTTCATGGGGGAGCTCTGACAGTATTTCATATGGTAGTTAGTGCATTCATATTCTCTTGGAGTATTTAGTCTGTCCTTGTCTGATCATAACATGCAGTATTATTACATCATTTTTGAGCATGTTATAGAAAGTGTCAGAACATCATCCGAACAACAAGGCGAAGCATTAGATTTCTTTGACATCAGGGAAGACAAAAAAATTGATGAAATGAGGAAATCTCACTGCAAAATCACATTTTTACCCATTGCAACCAAAGATAATCCGTTAAGTATTTTCAATATTATCTTTTAGATTATAGTTACATACATATGCACATTTTTTGTATAAAACAGTGTAATATACTCTCTACAGATGATGATTCTACAGTAACACTTTATTTATGTGATAATGATCGTTTATATATTTTCATTCATTATTTCAGTATTGGTCAGAATGCTTCACTGTTTATGACAAGTCTAATCTCGTATCGCTTCGGTTCATTTTATCTACATTCATCACTGACTACCTGAGAGTTATAAGATATGATGCCATATTTTTCTCACTCTCCTCAGATTATCATCCCTCATGTAGTCAGGTTAATCTCTGTAGCACATGCTATTATTAGTGTATGAAAAGAGCTCTCTTACCCCTGGACAATGTCCTGTGCATTTCTTCCTGACATGTCAATCACTCTCCTGAAAGATACATGTGTAAATATTCCTCATATTGGAATATTATTGACAGATTCAATATATTTGTTTTTACACACACAAAATATCTTGAAAGTGTAACCACTGTGAATAGACCAAAGCGAATTAACGTTTAATCTTTTTGCCCTCATGTATGTTCTTGTGTATGTTTCCTTTGTCAATCTGTAGTCTTTGTAGTCATGTATGTATATTTTCCTGTTGTATATTTCTTGTAAAAATGTGTTTTTAATTAAAGAAAGTTGCCTCATTTTGACTCATTTTGGTGTACCTAAAAATGTACCTAAAGTTTAACAACAAGTCAGCAATTTTACTTTACGTTGTAAGAGCTTTATTAAAACCTATTATATCCATATCCTAATTATTAAATGTTTAGAAATGCACATTGCAGAACAAACTATGTAAAAATAAAGGTGAACATGGCTAATGTTGTGGAAGATGTAGCTTAAACCTACTACAATTAAACCTTAATCTGAAAAGAGTGTGTGTAATAAAACATGCATCAACATCAGCTTTAGGTCGCAAAACATCACATGCTGAGCATCGACTGTGTTCACCAATGTTAAATGCTTGTAACAATGCCAAACTCCAAATGTTACAAAGCGAACGGGACACAGGTGGTAAGTTCAAGTAACAGTATTTATTAACAATGAGTTCATCAGCACAGAAGCAAATAAGAGAATGGCAGGTGAGTAAATCAGAGTTGGATATGACTGGAACACTTATGCAGATGATGATTGTAAATATCTTTGTTTCAGGTGGAACGGAGGATGAGACGATCACAGGAAACAGAGACACAATGGAGACCACAACCACAGACGCTGGAGAGACGAGGAGGGAATTCCTCGGGACCTGAAGAAACACAGAGGATCGAGGAGCAAACGAGGAGAGGTACGTTCAACAGGTAAGTAACAATATTCGCTCAGATAGCTTAGAGTCCACTTTCTCATGAACAAGCTCGGACGGTGGTGTGTGGTTTTATGTGGTGCTTGATAGGTGTTGCGATCTGAATCAGGTGGTGGTGACAGGTGATAGCAATCAGTATTCTGGTGACGGTGATCGGTGTGAGGGTGGAGCCTGGCGTGTATGTAACACCAAGCCAGTTACTACAAGTACTTTTTACTAGTACTACTAGTATGCTTGTCTATAAAAAAAGTTAAAACGAATTACACCCCTTTTCCTGTACTGATGCGAAATTATTGATTTATTTTAATGATAGCACACTGGCAAGCATTTTTAACGTTATTTTAAAATAATTATATTTGTATTTTTTTATCATTAATTGATTCAATCATGCATACCCATGTGCTACTTTGTATAACCAAAGCACATAATAAAAACAATGTTCCTCCACTTTAACTTGTAGTTCTACGCTTCCACCACTAAAGCTTTTATTATAAAAGTTACAGTAGCGTATCTTTAATAAATTGAACTTTTATCAATTCGAATCCGAATTAGAGTGGAAAGAGCATACACACTGGAAACAGGCAATGTTTATCCTTTTTATTTCTAATCACTCAATGACTTTTGTAATAAAACAAATTGCAAAAATGCAGACCAGATGCTTTTCAGATGCGTACAGAGAAAAACGTTCAGTATATAACACTGATCCTACAATCATCACAAAGTTTACATCTTAACTGCACATATGTGCAGCTTTAAGGCACAAATATATTAAAAAAAAAAATGCTAAGTACAAGCATAAGTTGCCAAAAATAGAAATTCTTTTAGAGCATAGCATGTGAACGGAGACAGGGATCCTCATTTGTCATAATCCCCCAGACATTCACTAAACCAATCCAGCAATTTAAAGAGAAAGAAAAAAAGACCTAATCTCAATCCATACTGTGGCCGTGTGTAATCTCTTTCGGGCATCACTGTAACCCGGATAGATGGGTAGTGTTATGACTTATGATTATAAGCATGTCATGCCAGTCCGCTTTTATCTAGCTGCAGGCTTAAACTGCAACCAAAAATAGAAACCCTTTATATCTCGTGTTTATACAGGGTTTCAGATCCTTTAATGGTGGAAATGATGAGTTGTTTTATTAGATTTTATAGAATGGACTGAAAATAGAAAAGGAATAGACTCAAAAGCAAATAACTTTCAACAGGAAGGGGAAAGGCCAATAACACTCTCTGGAAGCCCATTTTTGGATTCTTGCTCAGGGGTTTGCCTCGACCCCCACCGGATATGATGGCATGATTTCTCTTTCAAACCAAGCATGTGTCCTCTGTTTATACCCTGCAGCTCTAAGGCCCTGGTACACTCGAGAACTGGTTTGATATCCTTTTTAACAAAATCAAGCCAAAACTTAGTTAGAGCTTGTTTCAGGAATTTAAAGTAGCTTGACAGAAAAGTTTGCTTCGGCTGTTAACAGCTTCAAACTCCCATTGGTCTGTGGCGATTATGTAATACAGTAGGTAAGTGTGCTCTAGGGCTGTGCCTTCTTTGATGGTGAAATCTTCTGTTGATTTCTTCTGCTCAAGCCGTCGAGATCAGACATGAGTAGATATGAGTTGCAATACTAACTAAGAGTGACACTGATACTGTTTAGTACAATAAATCTGCTTGCTTTATCTATTGTATAAGCTATATAAATATGACATGATTTGAAAAGAGTGCCAAATTGCAGAGCAATTTTGAAGGAACAATTCACCCAAAAATGCATAACATTTGCTGAAGATTTACTAACCTTCAGACTATCCAAGTCGTGTATGTTACTTGAGGCTTATTGTCCTGTTTGGACTCATTCTGATGGCACCCATTCGCTGCAGAGAATCCATTGATGAACAAGTGATTAAAAATGTCTTTAAATCTGTTTCATTTAAGAAGCAAACTCATCTACATCTTAGATGGCTTGAGGGTAAATCTGAAGCTAAATGACTACATCTTAAGCACATTTTACTTTTGGGTGAACTGTCCCTTTAACTTCTCTTTTCTTATTGCTGCCATTTTTGTATTGGTTATTTTGTTATTGAGAGAAGAGTGTGTTGCTCCTACTGCATCTTAATCTAATCGCTGCTCTCCGTAGTGTGGGAGGCAATGTGGTGTTTACTACTGCTCATGTATTTCAACCTTGCTATAAGTATATCGAGGCCTTTATTGCAAACTCATTGAGTTTCAGGCTGCTTTCAGTCAGTCTTTTGGGTTCTTGGGAACTTTGACGATAAACTCCATGGGGTCTTTGGCCTTGTTGCTGAAAGCCCTTCGAATGGCATCCACCGCGTGCTGATGTGTAACACCTTGGAGGGACTCTCCGTCGACCGACACCAGCTCGAATCCAGCCTACACACACACAAAAAGAGAGAAGTTCAGGTGTAAGACTTGATCATTAACGCAGATGTCTGTATTCCTGACACATCCCTGAGTATTTCTGGCAGAGCCCAGGCAGGCGTGCGCTGTCTGAATGGCAGGAAAAAGCAGATGCTGCAGGCACAGGATGCCACTCGTTTCCTTTGTTCTCCTTCGTTAATACCTGCGAGTGATCTCATCTGGCCTGTTTCAGACTGTGTGTGTCAAGGCTCTGCCAGCGCATGACATCAGCTTATTATACTTCAGAAATGGATATTTTTCTCTGTGATTATAACTGCTGGCAGACCAGAAGCACAGATGTTTGAGTCTTTCTGCTCTCATCTAAACCGTTTTCCTATCTCTGACACCGCTAAGTCAGACACCGCCAGTCTATAGGTCAGCATAACCCAAAAGTTAAACACTCACACAGATGCAGGAGCGTGTCTTCGGGAATTATGTCTTTCCTGCCAGGAAAAAAATACAAAGTACAGCTGAGCTCACAAACGCACTTTAGTTCAAAGTAGGCACATTTCCTCAGTCACAGTCTCTTACCAGGATGCACCTGTTCAGTGAACTCTCTACACCCATTCTTAGCGGTCAGGGTCTGTTTTCATGCTCTTCATTGGTCAGAACACTGTTGTCCTCTTATATTTCTCTGTTCATTCTCACCTAAATAGAACTGGAAAACAGTGATTGTTTTGGCTCATTTATTTCAGCTAAGAATATACACTATATTACCAAAAGTATTCGCTCACCTGCCTTTACTCATTCTATGAACTGAAGTGCCATCCCATTCCTA
>JAUMHR010000063.1:6562580-6575808 GCA_032361145.1 Enteromius fasciolatus | reverse complement strand
GTGTGTGTGTGTGTGTGTGTCTTTCCCAGTCACTCATGTTGTTTCACTGGAGGGGCTGGATTGAAGGAATAGTTATATTTATACCTTGCAGAAATTGATCAAAATCGCTAAAGTCGCACTTCAAAAAGATGAAAACCCGCGTAAAGCAGCTCCTCTAACAAATCACGGATCAAATAACCAATCATCCACGCCCGCCTTCAGAACCAACTACCAATCACAGCCCAGCTCTCATTCACGCCCGCCTTCAGAACCAACTACCAATCACAGCCCAGCTCTCTTCCACGCCCAGTCTTTAGAGCCAACCGTAGACCTCTATTTTCAAAAACACCTCCTTTTACACAAAAAGTGTCCCTTCATCATTTCAGCCCTTCAGGCGGATTTTCAAGGCGAGACCGGAAGTGCGTTCAGTGTTCTGTCATCACGCATAAGGAAAGCAGTCTGCACTGAGGTCATCTGCTTCAAGGTGTACCTAAACCGTACCTGTGGTGATTTAGCAAGGTATGTGTCAGATGTTTTATTGAATGACTCTTTAAATTAAAATGCACGTTTGTCTGTGTTGATATGATTCTTGTGTGAGATTATGTTGAAGCTAGCTAACGGTATTTTCCCTTGAAGGGGATATGAGTTTGACCATACTTAAAAAAAAAATGCATATAACTTACAAAGCAGCTTAACAACGTGATCGCTTCGGTCAAATGAAATTAAATCATGGGACATATCGGTATTTTGCACGTCCTTGTCAGTTTACATCCCACCAGCTGAGCAGCTAGCATTAGCTACTATAACTTAGCTGTAAATATGCGCTCGTTTTCCATAGTTACGTAGATCAACAATGCTATTTTCTTTAGTCAATAAACTGTTTAGTCACATACTTTTTGCAGTAACGTTAAACAGCTGTTCAAGTTCAACAGCCTCGGCTAGTCCTTCCTCTTTTTCACGTACTGTTAATATCACATGTTCATCTGTCAGGCATTATTGTTTACAAACGTGCAAGGCAATTCGCGTATTAATAAGCATAAATATAAAAACACAGGGTCCGTCCTGTCCATGAGTAAATGTAGTTTAAAAGCTGTTACTTTTAAAGTCAGCAGTCATTCATTTTCTTGGTTTTACTTTCTCTACCATGTGCCCTTACTTGTATTGCTTTTATGTTACATGTAAAATTGTATTTATTTGAATTTTTACTTGCATTTTTAAAACTCTTTTTCTATTTAATGTTTATCTGTTATCCAGCAAGGGTCTGAGAGTAACGCAATTTCAGTTTTCCGTATGTCCTGTACATGTGACTTTCACTTTGACCTATGGCTATGTCACCTACCACAACTATGTTTGCATTGCTGCAGTTCTTCATGATAGAGATCTCAGTCATTTGTTCTTAATTCTAAACATTACCCTGTTCCCAAACATCAGGTTGAACAACATATAAACCTTTTGTTTCTCAATTGGTTGCTGTAACCCAGACTTTTTTGTGATCTTTATAGAAGCTGATAGGATGTCTGGAGATTTGCCTCTGAATATTAACATTAAGGAACCACGATGGGATCAGGGCACATTTATGGGCCGAGCTCAGCACTTCTTCATGGTGACGGACCCCAGAAATGTGCTGCTGTCCAGCGAGGTTTTAGAGGATGCCAGAGTTACTGTGGAGAACTACAGGTCTGTGGTCCCTCTGGTCTGTTTTAATGCTGTATCTATGAACTTGAGGGGTGAAATCCTGTACTTTAACATAGAAAATTTTGAGTATCCTCAAAATAGCACTACAATTTACACTAATCTGTTTTCAGTATTGATAATACAAAATGTTCCTTAAAGCACCAAATCAGCATATTATGTTTTCATTTATTTATTTTTTGAAGATCATGCATCACTGAAGACTGGCGTATTAGCAGCTGATAATTTAGTTTTGTCATAAAAGGAAAGTGGTTATTTTAAGTCACCGTAATATTACACATTATTGTTGTTTCACTGCATTTTTGATTGAATTAATGCAGCCTTGGTGAGCATGAGAGATCTTTTGTGTGTGTGTGTATATATATATATATATATATACTACTGTTAAAATATGTAGGTAAGTAAGATGTCAGTAAGATATTTTATGGTTTTTAAAGATGATTCTTCTGCTCATCAATTTGTATTAGATTAAAAATCCAGAAAAAACTGTAATATTGTGAAATATTATTAAAATAACTGTTTTCTGTGTGAATATATTTTAAATCATTAAAATCATTACTCCAGTCTTCAGTGTCACATGATCCTTTCAGAAATCATTCTAATATTCTGATGTTTTATTATCAGTGTTGGAAACAGCTGCGCTGCTTAATAGTTTTTTTAAAGGATTCTTTGATCATTAAAATATTAAAAAGAGAAGCATTTATTTAAAATGGATAATAATGTTCAAAACTACTGTTACAGTAGTTTACTGTTCTTTGAAAGAAATTAATACTTTTATTAACCAATGATCTATTAAATGTATATATAAATATATATATACATACATTTGTGTGTGTTTTTTACATCTTCTGATGCCCTGTAAAGTCTTTTTAATGGCTGTTTTCAAACACTCCCCCATTTTCCATTGGTCAGATAAACAGATGCCAGTCCCACCCCAAATGCCATTGGTCCGTGTCGCTGGTTAAGATACTCAAAACAAAAATAGAGAGCTATTGAGAGGAATCAACCTACAAATGGCTTACTTGTGTCTCTCCAAATTAAGCTGGGATAGGAGAAACTATTTTAAAATCCAAAAATTACACACTTCACTTTAAAATACTGATTTAGCTCGCCATGCTGTTGTCAGTTTATGTATTACAGCAACTGTACTGCTGTGCCCTCTTATTCAGGTCGGGAATCGTGAAGCCTGGGCTAACAGAAGATGAACTATGGAGGGCCAAATACATCTACGACTCTGCTTTTCACCCCGACACGGGAGAGAAAATGCTGCTAGTTGGACGCATGTCTGCACAAGTGCCCATGAACATGACCATTACGGGTTGCATGCTTACCTTTTACAGGTAAGCTCACTGTCACGCTCCATCACTCATTGTTCTGGCAAGAGAGAAAGTGTATAAAGACCTGAATATGTTATACATTAAAGCCAGCAAAGGAAGCGGAGTAAATCTTTCCATGGCCTGGAATAACTATTCCAGCTCAGTTCTGTAAATACTTTGTAAATGAGTCATCATGGAAAGACGGCACTCCTACTGAATAGCTTAGTTTAGTGGTTTGATTCAGGGTTAGATGGTTGACTGTTTAATGGTAGTATTGTGTGCTCTTAAAACATTCATCAAAAGTAAAAGAATACTTTGAATAAGTTTGAAAAACGTAATGCTTTGTTTTTTTTACTTTGAACAGCGAGTCATCTGCAAATCATTTGACCAACATGTGACTTAAATTACAGCCTTGTGTGAGACATTCGTATGACTGCAGCATTGTCTATAAAAAGGGTTTTTAATTAGAAATAGTCATATTCTTTTATATTTATATATATATATATATATATTTATATATATATATGCATTTTTTTACTACCTCTGTCTCTGTTATCAGGACAACCCCAGCAGTGGTGTTCTGGCAGTGGGTAAACCAGTCCTTCAACGCCGTTGTCAACTACACTAACCGCAGTGGAGACGCACCAATCACCGTGAAGTATGAAGGCTAAGATCGCTACTAGAAACAATCTAGATGCAGTTTTCTATGTGGAGGTCTCATGGCAGCTCTCTCTTGATGGTGTGATGCGTTTCGCCCACACTATGTTGGTATATTGCACTGTTTAGTTTCCTGAAAGCTGTTGCATGAGCCAAATTGCCATGATGATACAAATGGTGGAATCTGTTCCATTAACTTTCATGGAGCAGAGATGCCAGTGTTTCATGATCACTACGCATTCTAAATACAGGCAGATTCAGACAGCATGTTCATTTATTCATGTTTCCATTCTGATCACGTGTTTATTGGCAGTTTTTCATCTAACAACATAAATGCCTGCATCATTTTTTTTCACAAAGCATCAGTTGCTGGACTTACAGGTTATGCAGTGAGGCGTATTGTTTTGAAATAGCTTGACACGATTTAGAGAGGAACACACTACTCAACATCATGGCTTTTTCTAAACCCAGGTCTTCTTGATAAAGGAGAATTATGCATTCTGTAATATCAGTAATTATGATCCTTATGAAAAATATTAATGGTAATGGTCTGTTCAGTAATATTTAAGATGCATGCATTTTTTTTTTTGCAGTCAGCTTGGGGCAGCCTACGTTAGTGCTACAACTGGAGCTGTAGTAACAGCCCTTGGACTGAAGTCTCTGACCAAGGTATGTCCTTTCAATACACTACTAAGTATTTATAGTTATTCATAGTGTCTCTTCAAGCAAACAAAATATTTTAACATGACAGATTTACTAAACAGGGCAAATTAGCATTATAGAGTGCCAATGAAAGGGGATAATTCTGCAGGTAATTTAATAATGATGTAAACATTAAAAAAAACACTAGTAATTTGATGAGCGCATATGTTGCAAATTGTGTTTGGTGATTCATTTTAATACTCTTCTATCATAAATATTTAATCTGAAAGGTAAACATCTACAAATGCATATTCAGTAAGGACAGGCACAAAATAAAGGTCAATCCCTTTTCAGCACTAATTCTTCTCTGCACATATTTAGTAAATACTGACATTTTAACATTAAAAGAAGGTATGCGCTGGTGTTAGTACATCTGGCCCTTGGATATCAGTTTACTACTGACTATTGTTTTCCTCTGTATGTTATATATATATATATATATATATATATATATTGTTGTTTTTTTTAATATTTTTTAGGATTTAAAAAAAAAAAAATAAGTAATTGATGTATCTTATGCTCACTGTTTATTTGTTTAGAATTATTGTTACAGTATAGTTTAAAGGAAATTACTTTTTTTATTTAATTGTTTTAATTCACGTATTCTCAGCAGCAATTTCTCCAGTCAGCAAAAAGTGGTTCAATATTTTTCTTTTCTTTACCTTGCGCAAAAACGATATTAATCATCAAAATAATAATAATTAAAAAAAAAAGAAATTTCATTTTGGAGTGAACTATACATTTAATTGTTAAAACTGTTGTTTCGACATCTAGATAATATATGGCAGTAGTGAAGTATCTTATCTTTTCTCAGCACTTGCCAGCTATTATGGGGCGTTTTGTTCCATTTGCTGCAGTGGCAGCAGCAAACTGTATCAACATACCCTTCATGAGACAAAGGTAAGTGAGAAAACAGTTTTTTGTTTTGACTAAAATGTACATATGTTGGTGTTGAATAAACCATTCAGCAAGTTTTTCATTATACTTTACACTAAAAAACACTTTTTTTGAAAATGGGTTAATTTTTCATCTCTCCTAAAGTTAAACAGGTGAGGAACTATAGGAACTATACTCTCATTCTGGTGTAATAATCAAGGAACTTTGCTGCTGTGCCATGGGTGCAGCAGGTGCAATGATATTACAAAGCGCCTGGAATTGCTGGGGACTGTTTTCAGGTGCAGTGTAATATTATTGCGCCTGCTGCACCCATGGTATAGCAGCAATGTTTCTTGATTACGCCGGAATGAGAGTATAGTTCCCAGTTATATCAGCCTAGAAAATCCCAATGTTTCATTTTATGTCAGTCTTTGTAAACTATGTAAGTACAGAAGAGTCAAATTTGTAAATAGGAAAAATTTCGAAACACTTTGGTCGTTTTTGAGCATAATGCTAATGGTCTAATTAGTTTCAATGATCTATGCTAAACTGCAGCTAAAAGTGCTATCGCCAGACCCAGATTTGGGCTGAATGGATTCAAAAACGGTCAAACTGGTAAAACCTATATATATATATATATATATATTTTTTTTTTTTTTTTTTTTTTTAAATTGGTGTGTTCCTTAAAAGCCTTTGTGTAATGCATTTATTGAAGAGTATAATGCTCTATAATTATTCATAATATATATTGTAACATATCTTGTCGTAATTCAATATAACTGAATTTAAAATGAATAGTGTAACAATTATTTAATATTAAAGTTTTATAATAGATTAACAAATCCATTAAAGCAAATGTTCCTCTCTTCCCATTCTTTCTACAGAGAGCTGAAGTATGGTATTCCTGTTACTGATGCTGAAGGAAAACGTCTCGGAGAATCAAGTACAGCTGCTCGGCAAGCCATTGTACAAGTGGTGGTGTCTCGTATTGGCATGGCAGTGCCAGCCATGGGTGAGCTTTTGTAGATGTTTTCCACAGTTCTTTAGCAGCTCCTATATATTTAGGTGGGGAGGGTTTTGTTTGTTTATAAAATGTATTCAATCACTACATTTTTTCAAACAGCTATTCCTCCAGTTATCATGAATGCCTTAGAGAAGAAGGCCTTCATGAAGGTAAGAAATCACAAGCAGTGCTAATTTCAAGCATCTGTTTGAAAGGACGCGTTTTAAACTCCTTGTTAAAAATCTGTTAATTTCTCAGCGGTTCCCAGTTCTCAATGCTCCTGTACAAGTTGGACTGGTTGGACTCTGGTAGGTTTTTAAGGCACTGTACGTTGCAATCATAGTTTAAAACCATGACAATGAATGATTATTTTGCATCTGTCTCCATAGTCTGGTGTTTGCCACTCCTCTGTGCTGTGCTCTGTTCCCACAGAAGAGGTGAGTGCTTCGGATTTCCAAACGCTTTTGCAGTGGTTTGATTGACGTGCTGATTTGGATATTCTTTCTGTCTTTGTGAAGTTCTATGAAGGTGAGCAGCCTGGAGCCGGAGCTTCAAGAGAGTCTACGACAAAGCAATCCCAACATCACTACTGTTTATTTTAACAAGGGTCTGTAGAGAGATCTAGGTTGCAGCCCATGTTGATTTCCTCCACTGCACTGGAGGTTAGTGGGCACAACTTGAAGGGTAGAACATATTTATTTTTGTTTTGCTGTTCGGAGTTATATATTTTTTGTCAATTTTACCCATGTTATTGTATTATCCAAAATAATTATATGTTAAGCGAAGGTCAGAACTTGCTGCTGGATTTAGTTAAAGATGCTTGAATGTTAACTGATGCATTGCTTTATGCCTCCATCTTATGTTGACCACACACACACATTTACCCATATATTCATTACTTTTATACTAGATTGTCCTATGCATATTGTACTTTTTTTTTTCTCTCTTTACTAGTTATCTTTTCCAGATTTGTGGCTCAAACATCTAACTCCACTCTCCTTTGTGTGTTGTTACTAAAGACAGTTAAGGAAATTGGGTTTCATCTTTATTCTGCTAGGAGGAGTATTTCCACCTTTGACACTCCACTATGTGCCCATTAAGTGCACTTACGCAGTGAATGCAGTGTGCTTTACTCCGTACTACTAAAGAAACCCAGAGATGTGCAAACACTCCTTCATGAGCACATCAAATAATTATTGGGTGACTACCACTGATATCGTTTCCTGCAGGCCATACTTCATTATTTCTGTCTAAGCCTTATAGTCATTGCAAATGTCTCCCTGACATTTGGTTGTGTGGATCGTAGTTTGTGTATTGAAGAAAGGTCAAAATGATAATTATTGGAGTATTTAATACTTCTTATTATTAGCATTTGTGATTGTATGAATAATTTCCTCGGTTAGGACCGAATGTATCTGGGTTTAAAGACAGAAGCACTACATATCTCAGGCAGCGAGAGCAAATTATAAGAACAAAGTTTGCTCATGTTCAACAGAAATATGCTCGGTTGGAGTATGAAGAAAAAGTTGCTTCATATGCCCTGCTTGCTTTGATGTATTCCATCTCAAGACGTGTACCGGTATGGGAACAACAATCAGATTTGTTTATTGTTGTCGTGGGGGAATCTATTATGCGTTTTATTATTAATATATATAATGATGTCAGTCATAGTGTCTGTAGTATATGATATAACAAGTTCACTAGCCTCTGGTCTTGTAAACTGAGCACATATGATCAAACTTCTTTCTCTGATGTATTGTGGTATTGTTACAGTGTGTAGGTTGTGTCTAGTTCCTGTTGTTTTTGTAGATTGTTTTTTTTTTCGCCATCAGACTCTACTCTTTTTGGGTGCAACTGCAAATAGACTTGTTATTTTCATCATATCCTCTAAGAGGCAGTAGAGATCTGTTGTTTTTGACCCAAGCACTCCATCATAGGCATATATTTTAGCCTAATATTTAAAGCACATTACGTGTTACACAAGTATGCTGTTGAAAAAGGCAGCCCAGTTGGAAACAGTCAGGGTTTGATGCTCTCGTTATTTCATGCACAAATTCCCTGTTACTATGATACAAAAACACGTGTAGGTTTGCTATAGAGAAGTGTTGGATTTGTTATGCAAATATGACTATTTGATTGTGATTTATACAATACTGTCTGATTTCTTCCTGAGATTTCCTGTTACATCAAATATCACAGACCACTTCAGCCACCTAGTGTTAAGACTGCCTTTCAAAATATGCAGTATACCAGCATGCTCACCTTGATAAGACACAGAAATACAAACTTAAACTGACAGATGTTACAGCATACTGTAATAGCATCCTCAACAACACTGACCCAGCTTACTGTCTGTAATATCAGCAATACACCAAATTATTAGCAGGATTTTTCAAATATTTTATGTAAATTGCACTACCACTGACAATGTTTATAGGATGTAAAACCATAATGTTTTAATAGTAACTTTAATGTTGTAATTAACTTTAAAATGATTCCTATATGCAGTTCCATCAAATTGTCACGTGTCAAAACAAAATATAGATTGTCACACCAAATGAGACCTCACCAAAATAAATGTGATTTACTGCACATGCTTCGCACAATTTATTGATTGGTCTTTTTTAGAGAAAAGTGCAGATAAATGCAAGTGTAACGATCGAGGTGAAGTTACTTATGATGGTTGACCCACTTCAGCACAGTTATTCTATATGGTATTATTGGTGCTTACCGTTTTATTTTTCCAGCATTTTATATCGTTTTGTTAAATCCTTGTGTGTTGTTTGATCTGGAACAGTGTAATAAAGATATTAAACTATGCTTAAAGTGAGATTTGGTTTTTACAATTTGTTATAGAGGGGCATCATACTTAGGAGAACTACGAAAATATTTAGCATATAACTGTTGAGTTAAAGGAACAGTGCAACCGAAAAATTTAAATTGCCTTCTGGTCATAAAAGATGTAGATGAATACTCACCAATGGATTCTCAGCAGGTGACGTCAATTAAAAAATAAAACATGTAGCCTAATAGCACATAATACACCCTACTTCAGTCCCATCAGTTTGTGAAGTGAGAAGAATTTGCGATATTAAATAACATTGTAAATTGATCACATGTGCAGTATCATGTTGATAACATAAAAACAAGTGCACTTTAAAAGTGTATTCTTCTAGTAATGTTACACTTAAATGGCAAAACACTATGGGCCGGTTTCCCGGTTAGGAATTAGATTAAGCCAGGACTAACCTTTGCTAATGCAGGACATTTAAGAATATTTAGAAACATCTTGCAAAACTGCATCCACCCAACTTAAGTCCCATCAGTTTGTGACTGTTAAATTGCCTTATTGATGTTGTTTCTTACAAACCTCTGCCTTTAAAATGCAAGCATACCAGTAGGTTGGTAGAGAATTGCATTTCTTGCACATGCAAATATACTAATCGGGGATTAGAGCTGAATGGCTCAGTAGCAAATTGTTGTGAAGAAATACTGTGTGGATAATACACAAAAGAATCTCTAACGAAGACTAATTGAATTTTTGGAGATGACATGTTTATTGTTCATTGTGTCCACCCCTAGCTGAACCTTTAGCCACTCACTGACCAGAAACCAGAAGGTTTGTAAGCATGTGTTTGCATCAAATCTGCTCTTTCAACAAGAGTTTGGAAACAGACTTTCATTAATACACATGCCACAGAAAACCACCAGCGTGGCAGCGGGCAACTAAAGGAACGCAGTGAAGGTGAAAAACAACAATACAATGATTGTTGACAAGCAATTCTAAAGTGCAAAAACAATATTACTTAATTACACAACATTAGTCCCATTTGTACATAAATTAAAACGAGGCCACATGCAATTCTGTGGAATTGTTACTTAGCTCGTAAATATACTAGTCAGTAATAATCCAACAACCTGAGCTTTTCTCTCTATTCACAGCGTTAGTAAGAGAGATGAAGTGTGATGAGGTGGGTTGTGATCTTATCAAGAGACAATTTTCCTTATTCTATTTAGCGATCTAATCAAACACGACAGCAATGCTGCACCTGACAAACTTAGACATCATCTACTTTTCTACCACAATTTCCTTAGCGGCTTCCAAAACCAACTCTATGCTGACTTTATCTCCAAACTGCTTTTCTCTGTGCTCTAGAAGAACCCCCTGAAACAACAAAACACAGGATATGTGTGGACAAGCACGTGATTGACTAAATGCATTGCAAAAACACTTTCTTGCTTTGTAATGGTGCTATGAAATATTAGATTACCTGTTCACCTGATCCAACGACAAACACTCCTCCCAGGATGAAACCTTCTCCATTCATGTTGCCTTGGTGACCTGACCTCCAGGCCCTTATGAAGTTTTGCCAGACTCCCAAGCGAATTAAACCAAGCGCACCCATTTTCCTCTGTTGTGGCCCATAAAAAGCTTGCTGTGCACAAACAGAATGAACAGTTAATTATTGGTACCTTTATGCTCTCCAAAATGTCACCGTTTTGGTTTCATAGGACTTACAATGAATAGAGGCACAGAAAATTCATTTATATGAAGATAAATGATAGCCTTCTAGGTTCGGGATTACTGGAAAGATTACATAATTTCCATTCCTATGCCTTTGAGGTTTACTAACCTTTTCATCCAGGAAGATCTCCCCTGCAAAGTGAGGCCTGAAGTCCTGAATCTCTGTACCAACATTCTCCTTCACAACAGCATACAGAGGGACCCCGAGCTCATCCAGCTGGGGCTTCAGAGAGGACAGCTCAGAGGCCTCCTGCAGATACACATTCATGTCATCAGCAGCCCCCACGTTCATGTATTCATCATTTAGACTTATGGGTTTGTGCTTTTAGCAACTAACATTAGTGTTATTGTGTTAACAATAGTATGTTTCTTCAGTTAAACAGACATTACTTAGTATTACATCACTTGTTCACCAAAGAATCCTCTGCAGCGAATGGGTGCCGAACAGCTGAGGATCCATTGGTAAGCAAGTGATGTAATATTAAAAACTGATGAAGATAGGATGAAAAACATGATGAAGAAACACTAACATTTTTTTTTTTTTGACTAACTTAGATTTTGTCCCACATCAGTGGAGAAAATTCAAAAAGTGCTCAGATTTGGGTCCGGGCAGAACTATAAGATATGAGGAACATCACCTCTCTGCACAAAAATCATCCAGGTCGCCGGACCGCCATGATCACCGCACCAGATCTCTCCCAGAGAGTTTTTGCTTTTAAAGTCCTCTCATCTGAATGGAAGCAGATAAGAAAGACATTCAATAAATACCGTGTGTCCTTCACTGCTCATTCAATCAGCAACTGGCCAAAATTAAAAAAAAAAAAATCAGCTCATTTCTTACCACTGTCTATGGTTTTGAGGTCAGCATTCTCTAGATATTCTACAGAAGCAGGTGCTGGTTTAGTCAGCAAGAAGTCAGTGTTCGCAAGTATTATGCCGGCGATGGCGGCCCCCACGGCACCAAGGCCTAGTGACCACATGCCCATAGCAAGCGTCTCACCCTCCAGGACAGACGACACTGCGGGAAAAATATGTATAGTAGGTTACACAAAACAAAAAAAAACAAAAAAACAATTTGTGGAAAAGTTGTCATTTCCTTTTCACGATCAATCCAAGTAAACAAACACCATTTCACTCAAAGATCCAGTTTTTTTTAACCTCACATATTTGTACTAAAGGCATGAAATTGCTATAAAAACTCTATACTAGGACATGCTGGGCCAGGAGCAGTACCTTTTGTTTTTCTAAAGGGAGACTGGCTGTTCTGGCTTTTCCTCAAAAAGTGCTGCTTTGTCGAAAAAGCACGTAAACACATAGAGTTGACAGAAGTGGGGAGCACTAATGTTGTGAATGCCGTTCGGCATCTAGTGTTGGTCAGAGGACGATGCTTATACGGGAGGTTATGAGTTACGCCTGTCTTATCAAAGGCTAGAAGCTGGGAGGACTCGAACACAGATGTTCTGTACTTGACAACACTATTCACACAAAGAGAAAATCTTCCTTTTGGTGACAAAAGGGTCAAACTCATGGGTCGTAGTCGCATGAGGGCCATTGCTAACATCCAGCGAACCTTTCCCAATCGGGTAAAAGTGCAGCTCAGTGGAAAGCTCTGGAGAGGAAAGGAAAACAGCGCTTTACCTCTCACTGTAGGTAAAAATTAAACACAAAAATAAGGACTCTCTGGATGAACAGAACTTGAAAATAAAGTACACTTTTTAAAAGAAGCATACTTTTTAAAAGTAGGTACTTATTACAGAAATAAAGTACTTCAAAAGAAACTCTTTAATTAGAATGTTTGAGTGTTTTTGGACATTTAATTGCATGTTAGTTGCAATAAAATTTTAATTTGTATTTAATGTCATTAAATATACGTACAACATTATGACCTGGTTTCAGACAGGGGTTCGGTTAAGCCAGGATTAGGCCATAGTTCTATTAGGACATTTAAGTAATTTTTATAAATATGCCTTGAGACAAAAACAAAGGCACTGATATATTTTAAGATCAGTCAGTGTATGTTTCTATCAGTTGAAACAGCTCACGGTTACATTTTATTCTTGGACAAGGGTTAAGCGTTGTCTGTGAAACCAAGGGTTTATGCATTTCATAATTCAATTGCTTTTGAAATATGGTTATTTAGGTATACTGTCGATTATACTGACAAGCAATTATGGTGAACTGAAATATAATATCTTTTCTATTAAAAATGTTATGTCATGTAATTCCATAATTGCAAACAATTTGCAGTTTGCAATATTAAATGACATTGTAAATTGATCACATAGTATCATGTTGATCACATAAAAATAAGTAGAAATATTCTTCTAGTAATGTTACACTTAAAAGGCAAAACACTAAGGGGCAGTTTCCCGAACAGGGTTTAAGACTAGTCCGAGATTGAGTAAGACATGTTTCTAAAAATTCTTAAATGTCCTAAACTAGCAAAGGTCTAGTCCTGGCTTAATCTAATTCCTATCC
>JAUMHR010000063.1:6528649-6555219 GCA_032361145.1 Enteromius fasciolatus | reverse complement strand
TAAAGCTTAGTGTGTGTGTTTTCTTTCTGCCATATATAGGGGCAAACTTGCTTCGAGATTGTGTGTTATATAGTCTGCAAACCTCTCTTCTTTCTATCATTCTTTCTTCTGTACCCTCAGGACTATAAGGAGCTCTGCATACTTGGCCTGCTTTAGCCAAAGTTGGAGGGAAATTATTCAGCACTTTATAGATTATTTTTGTCCTGTTGATTTCGAAGACCTGTTCAGTTGCTGGCAAACATGGAAGGAACGAATGACGTTCATGATGACGGATCCTTCATGTTCACTTCAGAGTCTGTGGGAGAAGGGCATCCAGGTGATTTTCAATCATTTGAATTCAGTTTTGTAGTATGTGCTGTATAACTTTTGCTTTCTGGACCTGGGTACTTGCATGGAGAAAACCCCTTGAGACATGTACCTATAGACTAATTCACCTGCCTTGACAAGTCCTTGCAGAAGCACTGAGCTGGTTAAGCAACAGTTTGTACAGAAGTAAGCTGCTTTAGCAACAGTTCAATGGGGTTCATTCACATTTTCAGTAGCAAAACTTCCACAGTACCATGTGCTTAGCTGGTATTTCATTGAGTGAAAGTGTAGTAGACAAAAATAGTCAATTAGGGGTCGTGACTTTTACATAGGTGTTAAATTACTGCAGATCACTTGAGAGGCTTTTCTCAGTTACATATTTACTATGCAATTTATTTCATAATGAACTAACTGATACAGTGAATGATTTGATTGATTGACACCATCCCATGGTTGTCTAGTGAGTCGATTATCGGCGCACCTGTATGCCAAGAGATTTTGCTACTGTAGTTATTACTGTTTCGTGTGGGAACTTGCCAGACCTCACATTTCTTATCAACCATATTGCGGTTCTCTCATGTCGTGCTGCAAGGCCAAAAGTGCTGTGGACATTTTCATACGCAGCACTCCTGAAATGTGCCAAGTCAGTTTGCTTTGCATAGTGCACTTCGCAATACATATTTCAAAGCTTAATTCTTTCAAACTTAATGACTCTTAATTACTTTTAATATAATCTGGTCTGGTACCTCCTACACAAGTTTTGCAACACTGCAAACTAAGCTGTCTGGTTCACATGAGAGTCTTGCTAAACATCTCCGATCAGCACATATTTCACCAGATAAATCAATATGGGCGCATGTGCAAGATGCACAAAAATCTATTCCACAATGCTCCAGACTGAAGCGATCTCATAGATTTGACTTGTTTGTCTCATATTATCACCTGAAATGTTGTTTTGGCAGCGCATTTTCTGATGTAACTCACCTAAACTGTTGCCTCAGCTAGCTGCCCAAATATAGACTGAGTGAATGATACTGAAAAGAGAGGACCACTGGTATTGTCCTCCAGCTGCTCAACTGGGGTTTTGCTTTGTTGTGATTCCTGTGTCCTGCAGTCTTCCCATAAGAGAGGCATTTAACTCTTAAACTGAAAAGTTCTGTTATAACACTAAACCTACACTTGAGCCTTCATCTGAGCCATTACATAACTTTGTTTCATAATGGTGCGATTTCGTTAATAGATAAAATCTGTGACCAAATCAGTGATGCAGTTCTGGACGCACACTTGAAGCAGGACCCGGATGCCAAAGTGGCCTGTGGTGAGTGAACGTTTTTAATCGCAAACAAAATAAAAGCATAAAGGCTTTCTGTATAAACATGACTTAAGTTCATGACCTTGAAAGTTTATAGTCCAACAGCAGGTCACTTATTTTGACTCTTGTTCAGTTACAGAGTGACCATTCCTTGTACTCTTTCCTTCCCTAAAGTTTAAGGGCATTTAAATGGATATAGGGGCAGTTTCCCGAACAGGGTTTAAGACTAGTCCTAGATTAAAATTAATGTTAAGAGCTGTCTAAACTGGAAAAGGCTTGCACTGAGATATCTTAAAATACATCATTGCCATTGTTTGGTCTTAAAATGCTCACAGATAATGCATTTTTGTAAGACATGTTTCTAAAAATTCTTAAATGTCCTAAACTAGCAAAGGTCTAGTCCTGGCTTAATCTAATTCCTATCTGGGAAACCGGCCCTATATCTCCATTTCTAACTTAGCAATGGATTATAAAGTGCCACTTTTCCTTTGACATGGGTTATTTGACTAATTAAGGTTGTTTTAATTACCAGAAACGGTTTGTAAGACTGGTATGGTACTTCTCTGCGGTGAGATCACATCTCGGGCCAATGTTGACTACCAGAAGGTTGTGCGAGACACCATTAAACACATTGGTTATGACAACTCTGAAAAAGGTCCAAATCAGTACATACTTTGATTGTTAGCATACTGTCTAGTACGTCAGATCTTAACTAACTCATCCACCATTTTTTCCCCCACTTTTTCTTTCATCTGTTCAGGTTTTGACTATAAAACCTGCAATGTGCTGGTGGCTCTCGAGCAGCAGTCTCCTGATATAGCGCAGGGTGTCCACGTTGACAGACATGAGGAAGATATTGGAGCTGGAGACCAGGTCAGAACACAACGGATGTATAAATATGTGTTTGAGCATATTGCTTGAGACAAGCATCCTCATATTGCATTCCTGTTATGTCTTAGGGGCTCATGTTTGGCTACGCAACTGATGAGACAGAGGAGTGCATGCCACTCACCATTGTCCTCGCTCACAAACTCAATGCCAAAATGGCTGAGCTGCGACGGGATAGCACCATCCCATGGCTCCGCCCGGACTCAAAAACTCAGGTCAGCAAATTTAGACTGAAAAAAAATAAATATTATGTTAGTTTTGCACACTTACAAGTTGATATAATTGAGTCGTTAGAGCCACAATGTGCAGGTTCAAAGCCCCTGACTGACATTGACCATGCTATCTTATCAGCTGAGTGTTCATTGAACCAACACATTGGCCAATAGGTGTGACGGCTGTTGAGCAAGATAGTGACCATGAGCCGGTCTCTTTTAACGCTTAAGAGAAAATGAACCCCAGCATGACACACAGGGCCGCCGGTCCTTACTTTTCCCAGTGGGACAGAGGACACGGCTGTGCACCCGTCAATCTCAGGAGCATGCCAGCAACTCAAGCTGGGCAGCTCTCAGGAAGCTGAAACCTCTGGTCTATTTTAGAGTTCTGCCATTTTCAGACCGTACAGCAGGAAATGTCCTTCACATTCCCTATGTCAATTGAAATCATGACTTCTGATGTTTTCCACAACTTCAGGTCACTGTGCACTACAAGCAAGAGAACGGCGCTGTGATTCCTTTGCGTGTCCACACGGTGGTCATCTCTGTCCAACATGACGACCACATTTCACTGGAGGAGCAGCAGCGTATTCTGAAGGAAAAGGTCATCAAAACTGTGGTGCCTGCAAAATATCTCGACGATAAGACTGTCTACCATCTGCAGCCAAGTGGACGCTTTGTCATCGGAGGGCCTCAGGTGAGCAACTACTATTGTTCAAACGGTTGTAGAAAACACTGTTGTACAGAGAATATTATTAAAGGTTTGATTTTTTTTTTTTAATCAGTGATTATATTTTCACCCTTATTGTCATGAATGAGGACGTGAGACGTGCAAGACGTGCTAGTGAGTTTATTCAAGCTCAGAGTCAAAACATGCAAAGTAGTTTGCCGGCAAAACAGATTCAATGGAGGCATAGACAGTAGAAGAAACGTTAAACAGAGCAATGATCAAAATACCGTGAAATCAGTCCATAGGGCAAGGCAAAGAGAATATCCAGGGGCAGGCGAAGATAGGCAACAAGTAATCCAAATGGCAAAACAAACTAAGAACAAAGACACGAATTTCAGAAACAAAGAACCATGTAGACGATGTAATGAACCGTGAAGAGACAAACACACAGACTGGTATTTATACAGGAGGAGCTAATTGAATCATTGAACCTAATTCGGAACAGCTGTGAAGTAGAGGTGCATTCTGGGGAATGGAGTCCAAGTAAGAAAACAGACACAAAACACAGAGTACATAGAAAGCTGGAGTGCCAAGCACAGTCTTTAGCTGGCAGCTTCAGCTTGGCGTGACATATATGTTGTTTTAAACCTTTACAATGTATTATTTCAACAGAATGACTTTTTCTGAAAAATCTTTGTGCAGCTTTATCAAAAAAAAACTCACTCACACAAATTGTTTGTGCACTATATTCCAGGTCCTCTGAAGCAATACAAGGAATACAATTCTTTGTGTGAGGAACATGCTAAAATTAAATTATTATTTATTGAAAATGTTCACCTAATGTATGTCAAAGCTGTCATGCCAGTGTCACTGACACCACAACAGCACTAGTGTGTTAATTGTACACACGGTGAACCATTTTTAATCAGTGCACTAACACAGACTAGACACTAATGACTATGAGGTGAAGTTTTCCCCTTGCTTTTCTTAACTGACTAGTATGGAATGATACGAGGATGACTCAATTTTGGTGAACTATTGTTTAAACCATACAAAATCTTTGCCTTTTAGGGAGATGCTGGTGTCACAGGTAGAAAGATTATTGTGGACACGTATGGTGGATGGGGGGCTCATGGTGGTGGAGCTTTCTCTGGAAAGGATTACACCAAAGTGGACCGCTCTGCTGCCTATGCTGCACGCTGGGTGGCGAAATCTCTGGTGAAAGCCAAACTGTGCAGAAGAGTGTTGGTGCAGGTAAGAAAAAATGTAGACATCTTAAATAAAATACAATGCATATGCATAACGCTGTGTCTAAAGCCAATAAAAGATACACTTATTGGCCAATTTGATATGGATTAAATCTGGAAAGGATGAGCTGGTGTCTGGAGCAGGGTCATGAATAGTCGATGTGTTCTGTAGGTGTCTTACGCCATTGGAGTCGCCCACCCTCTCTCAATCTCCCTTTTCACCTACGGCTCATCGGAAAAAACAGAGAAGGAGTTGCTGCAGATTGTCAACAAGAACTTTGACCTCCGACCAGGTGTCATTGTTAGGTAAACAATTAATAAGATAATATGTTCTTATTATGTTCTTCTACTTTAGGCAAGGAAAACAACATTTTTAGTTTTTTAGCCTTAAAACGGTTAATTTAGTTCAGTACTCTATGTGGGTGAGTTCAAATAGAGGGAAACATTATTAGCCTTTCATTTAGCTTATTAGCTAAGAAGGGTTATTCTCTGCTATTATGCTCAATAATGCCATGTAATGTTATACTCATCCAGTCAGGTTTACTTAGATAGTTTACTTACTTGACATTACGAGGACTGGAAAAATATCGAAAATAGTAAATTATATCAGAGAGTGTAACAATGTGAACAGATATTCTGTAAGACGTAGATTTAAGGTTAAGGGACAGAAAATGTTTGGTCAGTAGCCTATAAAAGTAATAGTAGTCTATGGAAAGTCCACACAATTCACAGAAACAAACTGTTTGTGCGTACCTGGTACTTCCTTCTAGATTTCCCCACAAGGATAGTATTACCAGTCATTTCTTTGGACGTTTTTGGTCCCCATGAGGAAAGCAAATGAAAATCAAATGTTTTTTGAGAATCTAAAAACGGGGTACATTTATGGTTAAGAGACAGAAAAAAAAGTATACAGTACAAACCCCATTACACCTATTGCAATTCCCCATTATTTTATGTGTGTACACATATTAAAATATGTAACGTGTAAAAAAGAAACACTGATAACAATCCTGCTCAATCTAGTCTAAAATGTGTAAACATGACATTCCCTAATATTTCCTCCAGAGGGAGTATCGCTACCACCAAATAGGCCTAAATATAGAGAGGTTCTACTATGTATTAAGCATCTTTTAAGTAACGATGCAATGCATATAACTTAAGTACATTTGATTTAATCAAGTATAATTTTAGTGTAAGTATTCAGATAAGGGCTGTTTGGTGAAAAGCTAACAAACTCCATTTCTACTTGGCAGGGACCTGAACCTGAAGAGAGCGTTCTACCAGAGCACCGCCTGCTACGGTCATTTTGGCCGATCAGACTTCCCCTGGGAGATGGCCAAGAGTCTCAAGGTTTAAACTGAGAAGCCCGCGAGCCTTACCTTCAGTCATTCAGTCGCTCTTTCCTCCAGCGCCCCTCTCTCAGCTGATTTTAGTTCTCTTCCCGCATATGCTACATTTCAGATTAGACGAATATTCTGTAAATGTCAAGCTTGATCAGTTAAATACAGTCTTTTATTTAGAAGTCCAAATTCTGGGCCCTATGCACAAGCAGTGGCCATGGGTCCCCGTAAGCTCGAGGTTCACAACTACCTACAGCACCATTTAATACATCAATCAACTGATGCATTTACCCAAAATATTAGCGTTTACATTAGTTAACAGCATTGATTGTGATCTTAAAATTATATTTAAAGGAAAATAAAATTACACTTCTCAGGGGCCCTCCTTCCACTTAATTAATTTAGTCCCACTTTTCACCCAGCTACGTCGCCCCTGGAAGTCCATCGTGAAAGGATCCCTCAGGACTGTTTCATCAGCACTCATGATAATCTATCATTCCTTAAAGCTAAAGTGCGTCCTATACCAGCTTAGAATCTAGAGAAAACCTTAATCAGTTCATAGTTTGATTAAATTAATAAGT
The DNA here is from genome assembly GCA_032361145.1 of Enteromius fasciolatus. Classification (NCBI taxonomy): domain Eukaryota; kingdom Metazoa; phylum Chordata; class Actinopteri; order Cypriniformes; family Cyprinidae; genus Enteromius; species Enteromius fasciolatus. Next base: position 6,548,663 of record JAUMHR010000063.1, on the reverse strand, counting down.
GTACGTACGGTGCTATAACAACATGACTCTGTCAGAGTTTTGGACGGGAATATCTTTTTCCGATCAATGGAAGAGAGCTCGGGAAAACCGCAGGGCAATTCTGTTTGGTGCCACTAGTGCCTCAGAAAAACACATTTCAGCTTTATACGTCAAATTATTCAATTTTTACTACACTGTAATTTTCTTTTCTTTTTCATAAGCAAAATTAACTATTTAATCAGATTTTCATTGTGGATGTAACCAGTTACAGCAGCATGTTGCTAAGAGTTATACTAGGCATATTGTGGACCATTGGGAGCTTTAGGTTTTATATGTTATACAATCTGATTAACATATTCCTTGCATCATATATTTACAGTCTTAAAAGGGTCTAATTTGTGTGCCTTTTTCTTGCATCATAAGATCTTGCCTTTTTGTGCTTCATTTTATGACTGCATTATCTTATTAATGTTTGATAATGGCAGAGGGATGTTTTGAGAATATTGTTGTTTACGTGTACAGATCCTGTGCTGGTCTTACATTAATCGTCACCCCTGGAGAGTGAGCATATGTGTGTGTGTGTGTGTACTGTATGTACTTCAGTTATGAACAAAGCCAGATTATGTTGCACACTTGAGATGTGTGTGAAAGCCACTCATTTGTTTGTTTTTTTAGACGTCTGGGAGTTCAACAGAGGCATTAACCCCTAAAAACACTACAAACCATCTTGTTCTTACTGTTTTCTTTCAGATTTTCACCTTTTGTCTTTAAGAATTGAATTAAGAATTTAGAAATGTAAATAATTGTGAATAATTAAAGTGTGAAAAATTCTTCATTAATATCTGGTGGTAATATGGATGTCTTTAAACACAATAAATGTCTAATTAGTTGGTTAATATGCCAACCTGTGCAAATAATATGTTTACCACACAGTTTTGCAATAGGTCACCAACAGCTGAAGTAAAACACTTAAGTCAAACAAGAATAAAAAAAATCCAATCTGTTTAAATAAACATGAAGGCCATGGTGACCACTAACAAGAATTGTGCGACACAGTCTTCATGACTTAAAGTTCATTCACAGAGATGAGAGAGAAGGGTTAATGAGAGTAATGTCTGATTCCGCTTTATTTCCATACATTTAAGGCGAATTTACAGCACAATCAAACAAAACCTGCCCAAAAAAAACAAACCCAAAACTATTCTCCAATGAGTGTTTCAATCTTTGGTTGAAACAAAGGCACATGAAGGTGTTTTTGCTATCTGATGTTATGTCATTAAATGCTGATGTGTGGCAGAGTCATATTGAAGGATGACAGCAGGTTTGCAGCAGTACAGCTATCGACTGTCAGAGTCAAAGATTAAGCAAACTAATAAATAATACATAAGGGAACATAAATCTAGGCAAAAGGTAATGCAGAAAAAATGACTCGACGGTTTTTGAAGGACTAGTCAAAAATGACTTTTTCATTCTCATGTTGACATCTTTACTTATTTTTTCCCCTGAAGAACACAAAACGAGAATATCTGCAAACTTTTGAAGATGCTGGTTCTTTGCATGATACCTTAAAAATTAAACTCATGTCTGTTAAGCTCCACAAAAACATTGCTGTATTTCAATTATTCTAGTCATGTCATTATTTTAAGAAGCATAATGAAGTCTAATACATTTTTTCACTGCTCTGCTCAAATCTCATAAGTGATACGTCAAATTTATTTATTTATTCTTTCTTTATTTTTTCCCCAAATGGTATCATTATCAGTGAAATAACAGGGTACAACTGAAATGTCTCATGAGATGCTTATATGGTGGCCAAGCCATTATTATGAATTGTCCAATGAAGAATACAGCTGCACAACAATTCTTCAAATTTCCTACTTTGACTTCCACAAGGAACATAACAGCATTTGGATTCGAAAACAAAATAAAAGCATATAGTGAATTTTTATTTTTTGGATGAACGATTACTTTAAGCAATATAATAAATATTTCTGAGACAATGGTTTAAACTTTAAAATTACGGGCTTTACACAGAATTACAAACTGCAACTGAAGCAAAATAAAGCTCTCTATGAAGGGAATGTTCTGATTGAGTAACGGAAATGGAGCATCGACACCGTCTTACGAAGATATGTGACAACAAAAAACAGATCTGAAATTCCTGAGCGAAGAGAGTCAGTAAACTGGAATGACACGAAAGATGGTTTTTTTTTCCCGGACGGCACTGATGGACCAATCAGTGATAAGCACAAATATGGCTCTTATCCTGACAAATGAAATGACAAAACTCCCTTGATATTAATTGAGGAACAATATGATTTTGTAACGCTGGGCGTGTGAAAACATTTGACCGATGTAAACCAAATTGCATCTGTTTTTCAAAACATAATCAATTACGAACTTGCAGTCCTGCTGCAAATGTTAGCATTTTTTCTGCAAAAAAACGGCTCACAAAAACCTAAGAGCACCTAAACTAGTCATCTTTTACAATTAAGGGCAGCTTCTGAGAAAACTCAGTCTTTCCTTTCAAGACGCTTCCTTGTAACCAACTCCCAAAAAAACCTCAACACTCACATAACAATTCCCACAGTGACAAAAAGAGGGAAACCTATGATCACACTGACCTCAGGACAAACTCTCTTCTCAATTACATTTGGTCACAATGCACAACAATACTCAAAGACTCGAATATGACATCTGGAATGGCACCAATTACTGGTGACTTAATGCGATAAGCTTATGCGCCTGTTTAGCGAGAGTTTTTGCTGATCTCATTCAGCTTATCTGTTTACAACCAGCATAATATTTGTTTCTTATTAAAAAAAATACATGCCTAGACGATGGACATAGATTTCTATTAAATATCAGTATTTGGTTTTTGGTTTAAGGCACATCGGTAATGAAAATCTCCTGGAAAATACATTTCAGACAGCATACGGTGATTAAGGCAAAATGAAACACCTTGATCAGTTAACAGACAGCAGAGATGTGTGACAATAAAACGTTATTTAACCATCTTTAACTTTGAAAAAATCTAAAGGCACAGAAAACATCAGCATTTTGAGATCCATTGCCTTGCATTGTATGGAACTGGCACGATAACATTTGAGGCACTATATTAAAAGTGTTGGTGGCTGCAAAAGGCTTCGTTTCGGTTTACTACACCATCGATGTAGCGTCCTCTGGTTTCACCAATGGACGTATGTAGTTTTGTCAACTAGCAGTCTGTAGTTTTTTATCCAAGTAACCTAGATACTTAAAAATCCCCAAAAGATCTATTGGATACTCCAATACATCCAGGCAATGATCTTTGTTTTTTTCCAGCAGGGAAGCTGTGCGATTCAAAAGGTCCCCAGAGAGTGAAGAAGTCTCTCAAAAATGTGCAAAATCTGAGCTGGATTCTTTGGCAAAGGTGTACGAGAGCCATGCCCAGTTCCTGTAACTTTCCCTCTGCGGATATAGTGTTTTTTGACTGTTGAGAGAGATACAGGACACTGAGGTTACAGCATGGACAGGCTCTCAGGCTGGAGCTGACTGGCCCCAGCGAGAGACTCCATTTTGCGGTCTCGGCTTACGGATTGCCCTCGGGCCAGCACCATCATTGTGTCACTAGATATCCCGGCGAATTCAAAAGCGAATGTGCCGTAGAACAGCATAATAATGACACAGAAGACCCACTCAAAAATGGCCGATGCATGTTGCAGGACAAAACTCTCCTGGACAAAAAACACCCCGCCTGAGGAAAGTTTCATCAAGGAATCATAGTGAACACTGTAAACTCATGCTCAGGCCTGTTTGCATTACAGGAAGAACATGCATGAACTCAGTGACTGAGACAGAAAAGCAGCGCAAAAATTAAGAGCTGGATATAACAGGACTGGGAATATATTATGTTATCTGAGAATATTGCAACAATAAACCTGACCATTGAAAAAATAACAGCTACAGATTATAGTCAGAATGAATCATTTTTGCCTTTTTTACATCATAGAATATGTTTACGATCAAAAGTTCAGGCCACTCGCCAAGTTCGCTTGTGCTACGCAAAGTGCAAAAAAATTCATATTACTGAATTATTTTAAATCGCAGATTTGCAATGAAGTCACAGTTTACATTCCCTGTGCATTTTAATGAATGTTCAACGCTCATAATGCATATTTAAATCTAAAATCAGTGCTTGATATTTTTGTCACACTTTAGTTTGAGGACCAATTCACACTATTCATTTTTTACTATGACATTAGTGGCATCAATAAACTTCTTATTTGCTGCTTATTAATAATAAGGTAGTTGCTGAGTGAAAAATTAAAACCCACCTAAAATGTTAATGTTAAAGAGAATGTAAATGTAAATAGAGGATGTTAACAGAAAATTATGTAGTACAAATAAACAGCTAATAAGTAAGTAATACGCATGCTAATCAGCAACTAGTTAAAAGTGTGAATTGCTCCTTAAAATAAATTACTTAATTTACCTTTACATTAAATGTATTATTACACTCAATTAACTCCTAATTTGCTTATTATTTAGTAAGGTTGTTACATTTATGTATTGGGTGGGATTAGAGATGTAGAATATGGTTATTCAGATACTGTATGTGCTCGCTACAAACAGCCAAACACTTATTAATAGACATGCTACTAAGCAACTACTTAATAGTGAGAATTGGTCCCTATACTAAAAAGTGTTACTGAAAAAAAAAATTAATAAAGACCAAATAATTACACATTATTTTCTCATTTCTTAAAATCTAAACGTGTTCATTTTCTCTTTCCATCTCCTTGGAGAAAACAAGCTAAACAAACAGAAAGAGATGGATTTGATTGCATTTTTTTCATTTATAGCTATTGTTATCATGAATTATTATGGCCACGATAATCATGTAGTGAAAATCTGATATTATGACAGCCCTCATCTGATTTACAATCTTAATACAAATATACAATATAATAACATGAGAATGAGTTGTATTGTAAAGGATACTGAGCACCAGGGCCACAAAGGCCAGAAGGGTCATAAAGAGACGCAAATGACCTATATTATATTCTCCCTGAGTCTTGGCCAGGCGGTAGGTCAGCGCAGACTGCAGACACACAAACAGCATACTGGTGGGGAAGGCTACCCCTGCTCCAACATAGTGAAGAACCTTAGCGTTATCAACCTGTGAGGAACACAGTGACAGAAAACAGTGAGTACAGATTCAACAACCAACATGTCACATACTTTGGGTGTGGTTTAGCTGGTGCGGGGGGAATCAATGGTTCCAGTTAAAAAAGTGTCCTGCATTTTCCCTTTATTCCAAATGGAAAAAACACTGTTTTTTTCCTCTCTAAAAATAGCCACATCTCTTGGAATGTTTTTTTTCTCTATTTTTCCCAGCTGTGGAAAAATCACATTTAGAGAGCCCTAACGATTCAGTACAAACCAGAATAAACATCAGTTCAGGAAGGACTAATTAAAACCATACAAACCATGAGTCATATTGCAACACATTAAACTCATATTGAAAACATATGCCAACATATTTTATAGACTTGATCTGTAATCAGAATGACATGATTTTATAAATATTATTTGCTCACAAAGGCACATAACTTTTCCAGCTTTTAATTGTTGTGTTTTATTTTGTTTTGTACATGAAACAATGAAAGCTGGGTCAGTACAGTAGGCATAAGTCTAAATGGATCCGGTCAGTTACAAAACAACAGTCCCAATATTGTCATGGGGAACACAATAACATTTTGTTTATGAAGAATTTCCATTTTTATAGCTGCAAGCTTTGCTGAGCTTGCCAACATACGACTGTCTGGTGCGTTTATGGTCTGGATGCTGAAGGCGAAAAAGGGGGGTTTACAATGCCACATCACACATCACATACAACACCAGCAGCAGAGGGCAGCAGAACACCCACAACTACTAATAATACTGCAAACCACACAAGACAAGGTCTGTAAAACCTGGAAAATGTCAGTCATTTAATAAAACATGTACTATAATATAAGGAATATGTATGTTTAAAAAGAAAGTCTCCACTGCTCACCAAGGCTTCATTTATTTAACTGAAACTACAGTAAAAACAGTTTAATATTAGCACAATGTAAAATAGACATTTTTACAGTTATTCTTTTTAAAATGTAATTTATTCCTGTAATGCGAAGCTGAATTTTTCTGAATTTCTGAAATCATGCTAATATGCCGATCTGGTGCTCAAGAAACATTTCTTATTATTATCAATGTTGACAATGAAAATGTCTTTACTGGTCAATTTAAAGCCTCTTAGTTTGTTAAAAGTATTAATTTCTTTCAAAAGACAATATTGCATAACAATCTATTATTGCATATTTTAGCAGCATACAATGTCACTTTCCCTCAATCTTCCCCTTTCAATAAAACATCATCTGTATTTATTCTTTTACTTCTTTTTTGAGACACCAAAAAAAAGCCAAGTATCAAGTGTTGCAGGAAAAACTTTGGAAACCATAAATCAACTCCAAGCTTTGTCAGCGAACCACTGATTATCTCAGCAAATGATATCCTGTACGTTACCCTAAGGCTAAGACTTCCCCTTCACTTCAGTGTCTAAATATTGAGCTGCTGTTCCCGATGCTTCCTTGCACTGTCATTAAGACAAGGTCGTGCTCTCAGCTCTGTAATATGCAAGGTATGTAATATGCATCTCAGGTTTAAGGACACCGATTGAAGCTCTCGAAAGCTTCCTAGTCTTGTGGGAAACAAACACAAGGGATGAGACTGTGATAGCGTGACCCATGCCATGGGAATACACTGTGATGCATTAATCTGCAGAGAAAATGCTGGCCACTCACATTTTACCTTCAAGTGAACACCTGAATTAAACTCAAAAATTACAATTTGCTGAAAATGAACTTTCTCTCCTGCCATCAAAGATGAGTTTGATTGTTTATTATTGCAACAGGATTGGAGAATTTTAGTATTACTGTACATCATTTGCTCACCAATGGATCCTCTGCAGTGAATGGGTGCCGTCAGAATGAGAGTCCAGACAGCTGATAAAAACATCATAATAATTCCAAGTAATCCATACGACTCCAGTTCATCAACTAACATCTTGTGAAGTGAAATGCTGCTTCTTTGCAAAAAACAAATCCATCATCCATCAATGTGTTGCAACTTTAAATTGTTACCTCCATAAACAACAATAATGCTTCCAGCCAACCCAGTCCATCCCTTGTTGTCCTCTCACCTAAAACATCTGCCAGCTGTATTTCAACAGTTTGAAGTCATGTGGATTATTATGGTTAAATGTTTGGCTCTCATTCTCACGGCACCCATTCACTGCAAAAGTGCAAGTTATGTAATGCTATCTTTTCAGATAAAGAGATGAACTCATCTTCATCTTAGACGGCTTGAGGGTGTGTACTTTTTCAGCTAATTTTCATTTTGGAGTGAACTATTGCTTTATGAAAGAGCGCTTTATAACATGCCCAAATAAGAAATCCATGCAAACTCAGACACTAAAGTTATTTTCTAAAGCCCTGGGCTGCCAAATTAGCAATACAGAGGACAGGAGCTCTCACATAGACTTGCTTTAACATGTGGTTGAATGCCTGCCTTACAGAAAAACGTGTAGATTCATTTCTCTGTCTCTTCTGGAGCAAACAGTATTTTAAGAACAATAAAAACATCTTGGGGAGTTTGACAGCATACAATAAGAAGGGCTATCAAATACAAATCTCAATCAAATTGCATAATATCCGACTAATTAACCAAATTCAAGTCAGGTCTTGCTGTTTTTCACCATCTCAAGCTTGTCTTTAAGATGCAGTGAGAAGTTAAGTAGTTAAACTTTATACCTTTTGTTCTGTTGGGCTCCTTCCAGCTGTTTTGAATACATGAGCATGTCCTTTGTGAACAGCTCCACTCATTCTGTGCCGTCTGCTTTCAGTAAGTGTGGTTTGACAAGGCACTTTGCCAGTAGTAGCAGTAACAGTAGACTTCACAAAAGCATAAAAGTGGTATTTCAAGCTGAAATTGGCACCAAAAAAAGAGTTGGCCATGATTAATTGCATATATTCTTTATCACACTATTTTTTTTTTTCAAATATAATTTACAGTGTTAAATTGGGAGCCTAATAATAAGATTTGCGATTTCCATCTTTTCCTTCAGGGGCCTCTTCCTCTACTCAGAAGAATTCAGAAGAAAAGATCTTCACAGGCTGGCAGAAGGAATCTACAGTTTGCTTTGGCAGTCAGTAGCTGTCAGACCATCAGGACCAAGACCAAGTGAGAAACTCTGTGTGCAACTACACACGCTACACAAACAAACACAGGAAGAGTACCATGCTTTACTTATTTAGGATGATTCATCCAGTCCAATTCTGACTAAGAAACACGCGCTTGGCTGTAGTTAAATGTTTATAGGGGACCACACAAGCATGCGCACATAAACATAAACATTCACACTCACCTATAAAACATGCAGACGTGCTCACAGGAGCTCTAGAAGTTCTCAGGAACTCTGACTTAAGCATTATTTCTATGGGACTGAGATTTGAATAAGATGTGGGCATATTGTCTATTGACTTAACATAGTCGATGACCTTGACCCCCCCCCCCAAAAAATATTTTCATTCAATTAATCACATTTTGCTGCAAAACCAAAAAAGCTTTGTTCGTTTTCGAAACACAATTTAAGATATTTCTGATGAAAAGTGGGAGGGTTGTGACCGTCCCATTGACTGCCAAACAATCACGACTGTCAAGGTGCAGAAAAGTATGACAGACAAAAAAATTGTTTTAATTTCACAATTCGACAAAAGGTCAAACTTAATCTTGATCTGGAAAAAAATAATAATATAAACCACAGACCTCAATTCTCAGAAGCACCCTGTAAACTGCCAAAAATGTGATAATTTGCACAGTAATTTTCACCAAGGTTATGTGAGAAAAGCACTATTAAAACTGGATAAGCTTAAAAGTGCATCTGCCAAAAAACCTAGACGCGTTTGAATAGGACTTATTAGGAAACGCCAGACAGCAGTGCAAGCTCAAACAGGTCTGCTGTAACAGGGTGGCCACACACCTGTACTGTACCTATCAAAACAGGACACACTCCAAGATGCTTTGTTCTTCCCAGCCGATAAAGTCCACCACAGCTTTCTAAAACCAAAACCAATTCCAAGACCATCAGGACTATCAAGTTCTAACAAATTTTGGACATCGCCAGAGTTACGTAACATGACTTCCCTTTTTCCTGATGCTAATAATGAGTCTGCGCCCTTGTCATCCTACACCGCAGCAGTGGAGCGCTCCAGAAGGGCAGGCCTGCTGATGAGGTGCAGATGTGGCGGTCAGGCCACGTGCTCGTTCCCGCCTCTCCTGCCTGTCAGATCATGGTAGCTCTGTACTCCGTACAAACAGCACATGGTACGCCGTGACTCATTCACCCACATTTCCAGTAAACTTCCCTCCATTTCGTAGAAAATAGGAAGGCTGGAGCAATCCCTGTTTCTTTGTTGGTGATGCGAATGAAAAAAGTAAGTCATAACAAAACCGTAATCAAGACAATCCCATCGTCTGGAAATAAAGTCAGTTTAAAAAAAAGTTCTGTACTACTTTTTAATGTATTGTAAGTGATTCATTGGTACACGTGTTTGTAAAAATGGTTTAATGTTTGAAACCTTTATACTTTTGGGCCATATTTGCTTTCAGCTTTTTCCCTCCAAGCTTCTGGATCCATTTGAACTTTTCAACCAACTCCCGATGGATAAAATCAAGTCCCATGCTACAAAATTTTCTTGTTAAATATTCCATTCACTAGGAAATATTTCCCATTAAGAAAGTTAAGACCTCATGAAGTCACTTTACAAGAGCAGTGTTCTTTCCTATGCTGACATATTTCCTACTGGAACTACAGTAGAAGCAGGACATTGAGAAGAGTGTTCCTTAAATATAATCCATCATTTACATCAAAACTATGAATACTATTAACCCCTTTTGTATCCTATACTTATATGGGCTGATCTTGGGCTCCAAAATGTCTAATAAACAAATGTTTTCAACGTTGATAATACTAAGAAATATTTCTTGAAAAAATCAGTATGGATCATGCTGAAAATTTTTATTCTGTCACCGAAGCCTTGCAGGTCGCAAAAGCCAACTCCAGATCATCAGTACTCGCTCTGCTAGATCTTTCTGCTGCTTTTGACACGGTAAATCATCAGACCCTCCTGTCCACACTCTCATCACTTCGCTGGTTTAAATCCTATTTCACAGATAGATCTCTCAGAGTGGCTTGGGGTGGGAAGGTATCCAAAACACATTTCTGGTCACTGGGGTTCCCCAGGGATCAGTTCTTGGACCCCTCCTCTTCTCCATATACACCACTTCTCTGGGGCCCATCATACAGGCACATGGATTCTCTTACCACTGTTATGCTGATGACACACAGCTCTATCTTTCATTTCAACCAGACGATCCAATGGTAGCTGCACGGATCTCCAGCTGCTTGGTGGACATCTCGGTGTGGATGAAACATCATCATCTACAGCTTAACCTGGCAAAGACTGAGCTCCTCATTTTCCCTGACTGCCTCTCCTTCAAAGACCATATTGCGAAAACTGCCCGATCTTGCAGGTTTGCCCTACACAACATCAGAAAGATCAGGCTTTTTCTTACAGAGCAGGAAACACAACCTCTTATCCAGGTCCTGGTCATCTCCAGGCTGGACTACTGCAATGCTCTTCTAGCCGGTCTTCCCTCATGCACTATCAAACCTCTACAAATGATCCAGAACGCAGAGGCCATCACAAAGAGGCACAAAATCTCTTTCCAGAACATTCTCTTACACCATTCCTGGCTGGTGGAATGATCTTCCCATCGCTATCTGAAATGCCAACTCTCTTACAACCTTCAAACGACTTCTGAAAACCCATCTCTTTTCAACTCTATTTCTTGCTTTCCTTTTATAGCCTGCACTTATTTGAAGATTGCCTGTTGTACGGTATTATAAGCACTTCCTAAGTTGTTTTTGCCTCTATATGACTAATTGCTTGTTGTTTTCCCCACCTGTAAGTCGCTTCGGATAAAAGCGTCTGCTAAATGAATAAATGTAAATGTTAATGTAAAATTTAGCTGAGCTATCAGAGGAATAAGATTAATTTTAAAATAGAAGAAAATAGAAAACGGTTATAACTTTTGAGAATCACGATCTTTTGACATATAAGAGGTCATTGTAATTAGCTTACGATTAAACTTCATATTTGAAATCACCAATGAAATCTGACAACAACTGTGTCATAAATGTAGTTTGTTTTGCTCAAATAGCGCTATTAAACCTTATTTGTGTATTTGTTTTAAGTGTTGCATTTTGTCCCATTCAAGTGACACGTCTTGGGTATTCTATAGTCTTTGGCCCCACCCACCGATTTAAACATGGGTAAATAATGTAAGAGGCAAAGACAGGTCTAAAGGATATTCATTTAATGTTGATTAGATGCATGTTTACGCCACTTTTAATGAGGATTGTGTAATATTTCCCTTTAAATGCTAAATATTTAAACCCCCAGTTTCACAGACAAGGCTTAAGCTAGTCCCAGACTAAATTGCATGTTTGAGCTGTCTCAGAAGAAAATATCTTGCTCTGACATATCTTAAAACATGTCAGTGTCATTGTTCTGTGTTAAGATGCACACCTGTAATATTTTTTTATAAGGCATTTATGTAAAAGTTGCTTAAATATCTAAATTTAACTAATGCCTAGTCCTGGCTTAAGCTAAGCCCCGTTTGTGAAACCGGGCCAAAGTGTATCTAAAGTATACTTGCAATAGTTCCACTTTAGCACAATCAAATATACTAATTATGTCTTTAATTGGACTTCAGCACTACTTCCGCACAATTAAAGAGTATTAAGTACAAAACCTACTGTTCAAGTTTAGCAGACTTATATCAGTTTAGTATACTATCCCCCAGTTTCATAGACAAGGCTTAAGCTAGTCCCAGACTAAATGGCATGTTTGAGCTTTCTCAGATGAAAATATCTTGCTCAGACATATCTTAAAACATGTCAATGCCATTGTTCTGTGTGTAGATGCACACCTTTAATATTTTCTTATAAGGCATTTTAGTTGCTAGTTTTTTAAATTAACTAATGCCTAGTCCTGGCTTAAGCTGTTTCTAAAACCGGCCCTAAAAGTACAATTGCATGGCATTTTATCAAGTACATAAATATGAAAATGTATTTGTAGTATACTAAGAATTAAATCAATGTAATTCAAATACATTTAAGTATATTTATTTTACACTAGGGTACTGCAACACAAATATTTGAGTTTTGTTTTTACTATGTGGTCACTATTGCTTTGTCTGTTAAACAGATGCCTTTATGTATACCGAGTATTTATGCATTTTTAAACTAAATAAAAGCATCATTCAGCTATAAAGAATGCAGGCTGTCAAACATACACAACTATTAGCCAGTCATAGCAGCGTTCTGATGAGGGGGGTTAAAACAGGACAGAAAATAGCCTATAACTTCTAAATTATTACATTTTTGGTGTAAAAATCTTGATAATATTTAAGGGGACCTCAGAGAACAGTATCAACATAATAAAAAAGGCAGTTTGTGGCCCCTTTAACACATTTTCTCTATTGCTAGGAGCTAGTACTCCTCTAAAGACAAGAGGTTTTTATTTGGCATCCCGGTTGCATTTCAGCTCATTTAAATAAAGGCCTGATTGGATCACAATGTGGCAGGCAGTGGGCAGGAATGTTCTGTACACGTTTTCCTTGCACAAACAGAGAAGGAGGGAGGTGCTTCAAGAGCAGACAGCTTTTTTTTTTTTTTTTTTAAACAGCTTGAGGAAAACAGCAGAGCGGAATGGAAAGAGGGCTGGCAAACGTGACCTAATGGACTGCAGACTTCACATGTGCAACCCAAACATGGATCTCTCTGCTCAGTATACACTGCTGCTCTCAAGACAGTGCGGGTGGTCCCGTATCATCATAATGACCTAACGTAAGGCATTAAAGCTATCTTCCGTGCTGGAAAGACTAGGCTAAACCAGCATGAATTTCCATGATTTTTTCATGCTGGAGATGCCGCTCAGATATCGTGATCTTTCTGGTGAAGTAGGTAGAGGTGGTTAAAGGTTGGTTCATCCAAACAATTATATTCTATCATCATTTACTCAACCTCATGTTGATCCAAAACTTTCTATCATCCTCTATAAACACAAATATTTATAAAGAAATTTGGCTATCTATTCAAAGTCCTTGCAACCAAAATATGCAATCAAAGTTTAAAAAAGGTCATAAAGAGACCTTAAAGTAACCCATATGAATCAAGTATTTTGAGCATGTTAAGCATGAATCAATGAGATTTTTGCACATCAAGCAAGTATGGTTGAGTTTTCATTTACCATGCTTATAACTTATATACTAATTTGATAATAATAGGCATGCTAAAAAGCAACTGTGTGTTACCACTAACCCTTTATATCAGCCCATCTCAATACATTTCGGGACAAAACAAGCAAACATTTTAATGTCCAGCTATTGGACGAAGCTTAAAGAAATGCATGGGAGTAGCTTTGCTTGATTTCTAAAAATGTCAAATATACAGGGGAGCAGAACCAAAACAACAAAGTCAACAACAAAAATTTCTGCTGGGATGAATTAAGTTTGTTATGCAGCAGGGTTCAAACTTCTTTCATGACACCTGACAATGAAAGTTTATTAGACATTAATACAAGCCACTTCAGTGAGGGATGGACAAACAAAGTCTGAACATGTGCTCCTACACATAAGGTTATGCATTGCTTTTGATGGAGTACCTAGTTAAGACGCAGGTGCTTATGTTATCAGGAGAAAAATTTGTGCCCTCCCTTCAGTCTCTATGGCAACTGGCCCATAAAAACCTGCGATGCCCCCGTTGACTGACCTCCCCACATCTTTAGTGCTCTGGCCACTCGGCCAAACCTCCAAACATTTCAACCTGCAAAGACGCTGTCACCAAGGGCTTACGCTGATTCATGAATAAAGCATGTTGGTTTGGGAGGATTCAAAGGAGCATGTGGCTCTGCATGAGGGGCTTTATGGAGTCTGCGGTTTATCGCTCATCTAAACACTCTGGAGGAGGATCCAGGGTAGAACGGGAGTAAAGTATAACTCAAGCATGTATGACACAGGTACTCTCAAAAAACAGTTAAACTCTAACCCAAACACTGCTATATACACATGCACACAGCTGCACACTAAGATACACTCGCAAACACACAAACATGCTTAAAGACCTATACACCAAATATTTGGACACACTTGAATTTGTGTTTTGCTATTATCTTAAAATAGGTTGATGCTAAAAAAAAGAAAAATGCCCAAAAATGTATGTGACAATGTAAAACAATATTAAATTATTGAATAGTCACTAAAATATGATAATTTATAATAGAAAACAAAACTTTTTGTTTTTGCCCCCATTTTTCATGAGCTGAACTCAAAGATCTAATCTCTTTTTCTATGTACACAAAAGGCTTATTTATCTCACATATGGTTCACAAATCTTTATAAATCTGTGTTAGTGAGCACTTCTCCTTTGCCGAGATAATCCATCCACCTCCCAGATGTGGCATATCAAGATGCTGATTACACAGCATGATTATTGCACAGGTGTGCCTTATGCTCACTACAATAAAAGGCCCCTCTACACAGTCCAAATTTGATTTGTCTGATATGGAGCAGTTTTCGTACACAGTAAGTAAGGTTTACGCAAGCTGTACCTGGAAGTTGCCGACCATGATGAGACCTGCAGCGCAGATCCAGCCGGTTGACAGACTTGCTGTGTTTAACACACAGTTCTGGTGCTTTTCTATCACATGGGCATAGCGAAGCAACACTATCACCATCACTGAAAGTGGGAAGAGAACAAAAATCATTATTTTGTAAAGAAACAATTTTTAATTAACACAAATTTAAAAGACCGTTATGAAAGGGATGCTCACCCAAAAATGTAGATTTTTTAATTACTCGGCCTCATGTCGTTCCAAACCTGTAAGACCTTTGTTTATCTTAGGAGCACAAATTAAGATTTTTGATGGTCTTACAGGTTTTGAATTAATTCATTAAAAATTGCAAAATGAAAAATTCTGTCATTAATTATTGATAGTAATTTTTGGGTGAACTAAAAAAACAAAAAAACAATGCAAAATTCCCATTTCTAAACTTTGTGCGTTCATATTTGCATTTATATTTGGCACACACTGTTAATCAAAGTTCATTCAAGCTATACAGTATTATCATTATAAACAGTGTCCAAAAGTAACACTCTATAAGCACTCTATATGGGTTTTTGAGCAAGTAAGTGATGCATGTAAAAAATCGGAAAAGTCTGTTGTGACGATCCCTCATCTTCTAAAGATTTCAACTTCTCATTGAGAAATCTTCCACTGATGATGACGATATCTATGAGGCATGTCAAATTTTTTCTCCAAAGTAAGTGACACTTATGTCAAACATCCATTTGCCAAAATGAATACAATAAAACCAATAAAATACAATAAAATAACATATTTGTGATTGACAGAGTTTCTCAGAGAGACAGTTTTTTGTTTGTTTAAATATGCACAGAAACAGCTAAATAGTGTAGTTATACTAATGACAGAAATATAGCCTATATCAACCCATCCATTCTCCAAACCTCTTGTCCTCCGGTGACAAAGATGCTAGAGAGCCTATATACTTTAGAATAATATATTTTTGAAAGAAGTCTATTATGCTCATTAATAATGCACTTATTTGATCAAAAATGCAATATTTTTTAAATTATTATTTAAATTTCATTAAACTGTTATATATTGTAAGGGCAATGTGAGGCAATGCTGAATTTTTAGCATTATTACTCCCATGTTCAGCGCTGCGTGATCCTTCAGAAATAATGCTGAAATGCTAAGTTGCTTAAAAAACACACTTTATAAAAATGCATTTTACAATCTTTTATAGAAGTATTATCACTCTTGATCAATTTAATGCATCTTACCTGAATAAAAGTATTTAAAAGTATTTCAACTTTTGAACAGGAGTACACATTTTTAAAAAAGAAACATAAAACAGATTAAAGCTATCGTTTAAAGTACAGGGGGGTTTTTTCTCAGATGTTTGAACAAATAAGTCATGAAGGCATGCAGTACGTTTTTTTTACTAGGTTAGCGTGACCTTAAAAAAACGATACAGAAGAATGATTGTCTCTTTACTTGTTTCCAAGCCAGCTGTCCTCAGACTCACTCTTACAAAACATGATTTCCAGTATTCTTTGGACAAGAAAATACTCATCGTTTTCCTGGAAAATCTAAGAAAGCCTGGCAATGTGGAAAGATGAGTGGATAAAAGAGGGGCTTCATGGTGAGATCTCTAGCGTAAATCAAGCTGCTGCAATCTGCTCAACTGTTTTACTGCTCGGTTAATGCTTAATGAAAACTGACTGGGGCAGATGTGGCCCGTTAGAGTGGCAAAGTGGGAGGGGGGAGGTAGACAAACCACCCCTCCTTTCTCAGCCCAATCCACCTCCCAGAGCATTCCTAGTCAACATGCTGTCATGACATGATTATAGTATCGAGACACTACATGAACGACCAATTTAAACTTAGATGCTGGTTAGTGCTGTTCTTGCTTACAGACCACTATAGCCATGTTTCTAACCAGCATGGTGAAGCTGGTTGATCAAGAAAGTCCTGCTGGTTAAGCTAGATCAAAAGCTCACTCAGGACCAGCATCCAAAACAAACTATGTTGGTCTTTTTTGAAGAAAGCTAAAATGTAACCACATTATACAGATGAGATATGTAACTGTTGGTGGTAGTATTTAGGATGTTTGTTACAACATGCTGTAGAAGTTACGAGCATGGAAAAACAAGCAACAAGTCTGCAGGCGAAGATAATTAAGATACTGTTTAATATAATCCAGCTGAAACGGCACAACAGCAATAGAAATTGTGGTGTGTAATGCTTGTTTACTGCATTGGACTTCACTGTCAGCTGCAGTCTTCCTTCCCAAGCATCCACTGTTGACGTTTCCCTCATGAATGGGCCCTCAGTGGATATGGGCACAGGAAACAATGGGAATTCAGCATAGACAGCAAATGGCTAAATATATCTGCTTACCGCGGACTAACTTTAAACTTTATCTTCTTGTGTTCTGGACAACCCCAGAATCCCATTCTTCTAAATGGGTGTAACAAAAGGTCTTTCCAACTGCCTGTCTGTGTATATGTTTGTGTGTAGGTGTGTTCATAAGCACGGTTTCCAGGAAAAACGTTCTGCAGGACACAAGACTCGGGTAGTATATGATGGTCACAGACTCAGATTCTTTAGCTTCAGACTTAAATTTTATCGAAATATCGATCGGTAATCAACATGTTTAATATTTTCAGCCTGTTTTGGAACGCATTTGGTTTTACTGTCATGCGTCTCCTTGCAACAAGGCATGTCTTGAGAGTGTCATTGGTTTGAAGTCAATGTAAAAGCAATATGAAACACTAGGATTGCCAGATAATGTGCTTGAATTAAATTGAATTGCTATTTTAGCATATGATATAATAATATTTCATATTTATTTTTCTATGGCAAGGTTTTCATTTTAGTTTAAGTTCAGTAATTTCATTATGTGCCTTTGCTGTTTTGTTTTTAGGTAGCTTTTATTTAGCTTCATTTTTATTTCAGTTCAATTTTTTTCAGTTCATTTGACTTTAGTAATTTCGAGATTTCAACGTGGTTCTTTTATTTCAGTTAGTTGCAAAGAGAACAGTTAAAATGGTTTTGAAGTTTTTACCTAATATTTATATGTTATTTAAGGAAAGCGGTTTGAATTATTTCTAATGGGAGAGAAAAAAAAATCATATAAAAACCGATGAGATATTCTATGGTTAATATACACGAAAAAGCCTTTAACAGTCAATGAGATGTGAAAATTATAGCTTGTGAGGAATATTGTACAAGGATGGCACGAGGAGTCTAATAGAGAATCTCAGTCACGTAATCTCCTCTAATTTCTGTGTATCTCTGCCCTGAGAAGGTTCCAGGTAGGGTGTTAGTAGGATGAAATGTGGCGGAAATACTGCAGCCCAAACACATTAGCAAGACGACACCTGTGTATTTATGGATCACAGGTTTTCACCTTGGTGCAGCATTCCCTCAAGAGAACAAAAAACAAGAGATAAAAGTAAACAACAGCCCTGTCACAAGGTCTTCGGGAGCCTAAACTAGCTTCGGTCAGTTCCTCTCTCCACCCTGTTTCCCCTCTGTTAGAGTGCTACAGTGCTGAGAGATGTTTCCTCTAGTGTCGTGCTGACATCAAAAAAAAAAAAACACTCTTGAAAGCTCAGATTTGGGAACACTAAGTATTATATAAACTACAAGAAAACAATGCAGCCCTGAGGAACCGCTGGACACCCTTGATCTAAAGGTCGGCGTGCGTTTTAATCAGGCCGTGCACTGCGTTTTATAAACTTTTTGAGTGTAAACAACTGTATTACGGTCCTATTGTTCTGGAACGATGATGCAATCAATCACGTAGCATTCAGGGAGGTTTTGTTTGATAGTCGTGTTACATAAAACACTTTGAAAACGAATTCAAAACCCAACTTTCTTGTATTGTTAGATGAACAACGGTAATTTCCATGTGCAAACAGGCAGAGCCCGACTCACCCAGCAGGAGGACACTCTCGCTTATCGTTACACAGGGTGCGGGATTGAACACAACAATACAGCCCTTCAGCTCTCAGCATGAACACTGCCACCAGGCCCAGACGCTCGGGTCAGAGGTCACACTGAACCAATCATTCTTTACAAGTCTCTCCTCTCACAGACCTGCTGTATAGTTTGCACTCGGCTGTAACCGAGAGCGAAGTGGAGCTCTGCTCACACAGGATACAGCTGAATTTAAGTTCAGGGAGTTCTATGAGCTAAGCTTATGGCTTTGACTCAACATACCATTTTGTTAATTCGATTTAGTTCTAAATGTTAGCTATTAACATTTGTATTCTAAGGGGATTTCTGTTCTTGTTGCTCTGCCTGACCTCCGGTCCTTGTTTTTGCTGTGATGTGATTCAAATGTAATTCAGATCATTTCTAAAGATGATTCATCCTTCCTGAACAGCAACTCACTTGGCGTCTGATGACAATGTTTGGTAATGCGCAGTGACTGCATCGACCGCTCAGTTTTATAAATGCTTGAACGCACATATCCACTCAGCTTTTTTGAGTTGTGAAATACCAAAGTGACACACGAACAATTGCTTTTCCGGGCAAGTTTAGAGAATGAGCAGTGTGCATAGTTAGCTTTTAGAAGCTAATGTCTTCTCTTAAAAACATGACATGAGTGAAGATAAGTACATTCATCATTTTGAAGACAGTTGGCCTTGTATAGTTTATCAACCGGTGGCGGTGATATTGCACAAATGCAAACACACTAAGTCTGTGGTTTCCTGAGCTGACTGCTGCCCAGACACTGAATCATTGTGCTACAGATGGGAATCATTTACTGGGGAGTGAACTACAGATTGATCTGAAATTCCAAAATCCAAATAAAATTCAGGAATGCTATAAATGAGAGGAAAACGGAAGTTAAAGTTTAAGGTTCAAAATACTTTCTCTTATTCCAGGTTAACATTTAAGAAAGCAATTTAAAGGCTGAGCTTCTGTGCTCTATGCTTGAGCATCACAATTAGAACAACTAGGCTTTCTCATAGCCACTATCTGAAATTAAACGCAAATAAAATCTAGAATGAATAGAATGTACACTGTTGTTTAAATGTGTTTGTACTTTTGCAATGCCATGAGTAGGGATGCACCGATCCGGATCGGCCGATATGCTTGCGCGTTGTGTCAGTAAAGCCGGTCCTGTAATCAGCGGTAAATGCCACCAGGTGCGTGATTTCACATTGAGCCTTATATACAGCCGTTGTTCACTGACGAGCTGCGCAGATACACGCTGATAATGAACATGCTCTGCGTCCGAAATCGCTTACTTCCCTACTATATAGTACGCGAAAAACAGCATGCGAGGC
>JAUMHR010000063.1:6509581-6525484 GCA_032361145.1 Enteromius fasciolatus | reverse complement strand
AATTCTGTCTCTGAGCTCTTCAGGCAGTTCCTTTGACCTCATGATTCTCATTTGCTCTGACATGCATTGTGAGCTGTGAGGTCTTATATAGACAGGTGTGTGGCTTCCAGTCAGTGTAATCAAACACAGCCGGACTCAAATGAAGGTGCAGAACAATCTCAAGGATGATCAGAGGAAATGGACAGCACCTGAGATAAATATATGAATGTCACAGCAAGGACCATGTGATATTTCAGCCTTTTTTTTAATAAATCTGCAAAAATGTCAACAATTATGTTTTCTGTCCAAAAAAAAAAAAAAAGAACTTAAATAATTTCAGTAAATATCTGCAACATAAGAAAAAGTGAAACATTTAAGGGGGTCTTAATACTTTCCGTACCCACTGTATAACTCAACTTCATACTCTATAAACCGCACAGCTCTGAAAGCAATGGAGACAGACGGTCTATTGAACAGCTCGGGTCAAAGATCCCACAAGTTACTCCAGAATCCACAGTATATGCATTGTCAGGTTTCCCTTTGATGATAAAATGCCTAGAAGAGTCAAATAAATTTACAACAAGCTTTGGCTGTAACTATCTCAGTGTTCTTGCATTTTTGTCAGTTTGGTTTCAGTTCTTCCTCAGCAAGTTGGGAAATTCCTTTGCGTGGTGGACAAGTTGCAGCTCCTCTAAGTGTTTTTCTTTCAGCAGGAAAGATTTCTTGTAAAAGTGAAATATCTTGTTTCGCAAGGGTGCCATGTAGATCACATGCTTTTAGATTTGTGTTTCTCTCGGTCTTCAGACTGAGGAAAATAAAAAAAGACAAGTATGCAGAGGAAGGGAAGGGGTTGCGGCAGAAGAATGTGCTGACACAGACCACTGCCTCAGGTACGGAGGCGGGCTGAGAAAACGGCACTTTCCAGGAATAACTTGCACTTTGGTGTTCAATTACTTTTTTTGAATGCATTCAATATTTTTTATGAGAACGACTGGATAGTTACGAGAAACTATTATCCAGGGTTATTATAGTTAACTGTATCTAAAACTAAATCTAAAATCATTAAAAATATTTTCATTACTTGAAAAAGAATAATGTTAAAACCATTATTATAACTTTACACGAACAGTGTGAAGCTAGAATTAAATTAAATACAAAAAAATATTTTATTTAAAAACATTTTCAGCAGTTAAAAAACGTTTAAATTGGTGTACAAAAATAAACAGAAATAAAACTTTAAAAAAATAATAAAAAAACAGAGACTGGAATAAATAAATAAATTAATTAATACAAATAAATAAATTTTTAGGGTATCTTAACTAGTTGCTTATTAGCATGCATATTAATAGAATATTAGTCATTTATAGTACTAATTAAGTTTACTAATACATTAAGGGACTATTCCCTAATCATACTCAATACCTAAACCCTACCTTAACTATTCATAAGGATCAAATTAAGAATTTATTGAGGGAAAGACGTAGTTAATAGTGAACAAGAATAGAATTCCCTATTCTAAAGTGTTACCAAAACAACTAATATTTTTTAAAAACAAAAACTTACAAACAAAAATACAAGAAAACCTGAAATGAAAACAGAAATTATTCAAATAGAAATTCATTTAAATAAAAAAAAATAAATAAAAGAAAAAAGAAAGTACAATAGCATCAAATTGTTGTGTTGTCTGCATATGTAAAGCTCAGGTATTCAACCGTCACTGCATGAAAGAAATTACACAAATATTTTTTTTAATTATTATATATATATATATACACACACACACACACATATAGGCCTTATAGCCGCTAGCCTGTTATCCATTGCTGTAGTTTTTTTTCTTGATGTTTTACAGACCTTATGAGAGGAACATTGTCCAGAGTACAGCACATGTTTGGTCCCCTCTGCATTGGCAGATCCACCTCACATGACTGGTTATACATCCTGTAAGTAAATAAATACACAGAGAACCATGTTATTAGTACACATATAGCCTAAATGAGTCCCTCAGGTCTGTTTGAGTCTACTTTGAGATTTGCTCACTGGGCTAAAATTAATTATCAATCATATCAGACAGATTTGAGCGTATTCAGTAGGACAGCTGCATCTGTCTGTAAATGTGTAGAAGTTACACGCCGCTGCATTCCTACAGTACACTGGATGATAGGAGCACTGTTACAATTCCCTCACAGTATAAACATGTTTTCACTGTCACCATAACTTCAATTCACACGACGCCATGCAGAACTCAAGGCAAACATAACGTGGCTACACTTCATTACTAAAGGAAACACATCCCACACTACAGAACTAACGCTCCTCCCTCCAAGCGAAAAAAAGTAAATGAAAGACCACCGTTGTTTCCAGAGTGTAAAAATTACCCAGGAATGCAAAGCACTTTGAAAAGTAAAAGCAGCCTGTGGGCCACGTTTCATTAAACAGACCAAATCTGATCTTGTTTGCTCAGCTTCAGCTCTACATATGACACCTACTCAGAAAGTGAACACTTTTCACTGATATTTTGGGAGTGTGATTTTTATTCTTCACACATATTAATGATGAGTAATCCTCTGCGATCGCCACTGCTCACGGACCCATTATTACTGCTTTAAATAATTAAACCACAATATGTCACCTCCCAAAGCCTGAGAGCAGCGCTAAGACTGAAGGTACCTAGTCACCGCTATGCTCCATATGCTAATGTTTGACTAAAGCTCTCAGGGTACTAAGCACAAGTTAAACTGCGATTAACAACGAAAATAAACAGGATTCAATTTCTTACTGGCTGACACGTCCTTGAGCCGAATAAAGTTAATAAGAAAGGATTCAGACCCCCGTTCAACATGTCATATCAAATACATTACTCATTAGAGCAGATGACGCCAGAAGAAGTGTAGGAGATACCAAGTCAGGAGGTCTCTTTCTGATGTGTGCATTTTAAAACGGTGTTATCAGTAAATGATTAATAGCCTCGAAGCACATGTGCCAAAACGAGCTCTTTTCTTTCAAAAGATGAAAATATGCAGATCAGTTAGCAACATAACGAACATGGAAAAATAAAAATATTTTATTTTGTAATTTTAGTATTTCACAATTCATGTGTATTATAGAATTTATGTTATTTTCCATGTTAAAATATGTAATATATCTAAGCAGCACTGAATTAAAATATATAATAATATATAAAATATATAATAATAAATAATAAAACATTCCATATTATAATGCAATATAACAATTAATGAAAAGAAAGCACAATAATATTTCATTAAATTCTTACCAGTTGTCCACAGGACAGACATGCTGGTTATACAAGGCCATGGCATACCTGAAAGAAATTGAAGTTATCATACATTAGTCACACAATATGAACACTGTAAAGCAAAATAACAGTTTTAAAGTAATTGTAAAAAGTGATATACTTTAAACAAAAAAAAAGTTGGTTAACATTAGCTAACACGAACTAAGAATGAACAATACTTCTACAGAATTTATTAATATTAGTTATAATGCTGCTCGGTATATCATACAGCGCTCGCTGTTTTTCTTCAGTGAGTTTGTCCTCTTTCTCGACAGTACAAATTCTCTGTGGCGCTGCCATGTTTATCTTTCTTCTTCTGTGGTTTTCTTTTTTAGCTTGTGATTGGTCATTTCCAGTTTGCTCAACAAATCGGCTCGTTCAACAGCACACACGTCACGCTTTCAATCCGACAGCTCCCAAACTTTTGACATGTTTAAAAATGATCGTGAGGTCGGGAAGTGCTCGTAAAAGGCACTCTTCTCGTATGGTAATTTCTCACACACACCATACGAGAAGAGACGATTTCCTCCGATAACCAAAAAAAAAAATCTAATAAAATCGCATGCGAGCTCGTACGACCTGAAAATTCGCACCGTGTACGCCCGCCTTAATGTAGTTAACTAATTAAACCTTCTAATGGTAACATGTCACCGTTGCATCTGTACATAATAAGAATTATTTAATGGACGTAAATTAATCAAAATATAAAAACAAAAAATCTGTTCTAAAGCAAACTCTTTTTGAATGCAAACACAATTTTGTCAAATTTAAAACGGTTTCAAATCATCGTTTCAAGTCAAGCTGACCACAAAACCAATTCAAGCCACTTATGTCTGCGATTACACAAAAAGACACAGTGCAAGTCTTAAAGGCATGAAGCATATCAAATTCAGCAAATGATTATAATATTAAACATGACGCTTATGGACAGACAGAATAACTATCAAAAATGCTTTGGTGTCGCTGCAACAGCCTGAGTACTTATTTGAGTTCCATGTCCACCAAAAACCGGAAAGCTCTGGAAATTTTGCCAATATGACCTGTACATCTTACATCGGCATTATGTGTCATTCTTTACTCACGCTGATGCAACAAGGTCAACACCCTCCTGATCCGGTCACCTCGACCCTCAAGAGATGTCAATGAACACAAGAACATCAGATAACGGTCAAAGCAAACGTTTGCCTACAGATTTTAACAGAATCTGATGAAAGAGCATTTCCAAGCAAAGCAAAAGTTGCTTACAAATGAGCAATGAGACAAGAAAAGCTATGAAGTGCTCTGTGGAAAGTAAACACACCCGGCACCTGCTGCTGGATACCATCTCTGTCCGTCTTTCTCCCATGCGGATCTCACTGTTGACATACACACACAAACACATTTGCATTTGTCCTGCATAACTGCATCTGACAGCAAGCAGGGTCAGGAGTGGGCTAAGCAGCAATTAGGTTTGTTTTCATCTCAAGAAAATGTGCGCATGTCTGTGTGTGTGTGTGTGTGTCCACAAGAGACAGATCACCTGAGCCTTGTACTACACTGAGAGAAATTACATTTGGTAAACAAACATTCTGCCATCTGCCCTGGCTGGTGTTGTGAATAATCACGCAGGCTGTTACCAGGTCATTCTCAACATCAGAGACTCACACAGGCCTTCCTCAGAAAACACAGTCTGCATACAGAGTAACCCTGCTCCTGCTTATGTCCCCCGGGCCATCTGCTCACCGTAAGATTTGGTGATTCTGAAATAACTCGTGACAGGAGTTGATAGTAAATTTTTGTTCTTCCAAACTGTTTCTTTCAAAGGGATAGTACATGCAATTTATTGACTTCTACTGTAT
Source organism: Enteromius fasciolatus (assembly GCA_032361145.1). NCBI lineage: Eukaryota > Metazoa > Chordata > Actinopteri > Cypriniformes > Cyprinidae > Enteromius > Enteromius fasciolatus. The sequence continues at coordinate 6,520,369 of JAUMHR010000063.1, read as the reverse complement.
AAACTAAAAACACTGTGACGTTTTTGAAAATATCTTCTTTTATGTTGTGCAGAATAGTCTTATAATGGGGGGGGAGGGTAAATGATAGAATTTGCATTTTTAGATCGCTTTAAATAATGACTTAAGTCCCGACGAAGGTTTGTAGTGTTTGCTCATTTCCAAGGCAAAACTAGAATGGAAATACTAAGGCTTGAAATAGGAATGTACAAAAAAAATATTTAAACCAAATTTTAAAAGCAAAGGAGTTGCATTTTTTAACATCAAACTGATTTGCGTAAGGAAATCGGTTTTATTTTCTATTGTTTGCATTCTGTTGAGTCCACTGCAAAAACACAGACAGATTTTAGAACTAAAAATGTGAAGCGGGGATGAAAACTGATATGCAACAACATGCAAAAAATGTATGCATGTATATTTTATTACATTCTATATATTTTGAACATTTTAAACCTAAATATTGTGTGTTTAAAATTAATTACATCGTTCCGAAATGTTACCGTTTTCACAAAAATATTAAGCAGCAAAACTGTTTTCGAGAAATGTTTCTTGAGCAGCATATTAGACTGGAGTATACTCTCCTATCTGAGAAAGAGGCTAGGTTGAATGCTTCCTAATGTTAGAAACATGTCTTAATTAATAATCCCTCTTGTAATTACATGTCTTTTTGGGAATATTCTCATAAACAGGAGCTAGGCTCCACCAGTGTCCATACAACATCATATACTCCGGTCATTCACAAAGACCATTTGTGCTGCACATCCACAGCAAGTTCATGTAAGTGTGAGCAAAATCTTTAGTTTCAATCAAACCAAACCTGATTGGAAAAACCAGACTGCATCCCCTACCAGAGAGGCATGATGCCATTTCCAAACCTTTCATCACAAACACAGATGTAGCACTGGCAGTTTCAGCTGTTATCATCCACAAGCTTTAAAATATAAAGCCTTTGTTATGAATAAATATTCTCAGTGTTGTTTGCATAAACAATGTGTTCAACGTTGCAGGAAACAGCACATATTTGTGGGACTATTCAAGCCGGTGCATCGATACCATAAACAACAGTCTCAACGTATAGCAATAACGTCCAAATGGAAACACTGACTTGAAACTAGCCTCGCATAAATGGAAACTTTTTTTTTCCAAATGTAGCCTAAATAATTTAAACAACCGTTTCACTGGGGTGTAACTGGCGGCTATGTACTACTCAAAAACTGCCCATAACTGAGCGTTCAACTAACAAAATCTCACATTTTGAAACAATTCAGTGTGACCATTCAGCAAATAGTTTCAGTTGTGCGTTGAACGTTTGTTGATATTTTTGGAAACCCTAACTCGTTTCTTTTATGGGTCATAATTAGAGGTTTCATTTTCAGCAATGAAAACATGCCCTTTCTTGCACAGATAATGGAAGAAAAAGTCTCTAGAACAGGACACGTTTAGTCTATGTTGCACTGGGACGTTCTCCCAGACTGTCACTACAGGAGTCATGGAAAGAATAAACCAAACGTTCTCTCTCTGGCATAGCAAATGAGAAGCCGCTGATGCTGCTCTAAGTTGCCCTCCCCTGTTTTACTCACACAGGCTTTATGTAACCACCTCAGTGACTTCAAACTCAAGGCTCTACAGGAGAGGAAGGGGATCTTGAACTCTCTTTAGAAACAGGGCGCCTGCAAGCATTCCACAGGAAGGAAGCAGGGACAAGCAATGAGACGCCAGCACAGCTCCACACCTTCAAGCAAATAAAACCGCATAAAAGGTATTCCACGTCCACTTGATCAAAGACTACCAACTGTGATCACACATGCAGTTAAAAAAACCGTTTCATTTAAAAGGACCCTTCATTCAGTCACATGCCGGTTCATGCACTGCTCTTTTTCCTGAACATCATGGGTTTTCTCTCAATTTCTGAACCATGACAACGATACTAAAAATCACCTCAAAGTCTCCAACATTTTTCCGGCAAGTTCAGGCGAATCATGGGCAACTTTGTAGATTTATGTATTGCCCACTCCTCACAGAGCAGGTTTAGGTATTTGACTATACATTCTACTGAAAGAGGTTTTGGTTCATGATTTAATGCTTGCAGAAATAATACACCTTTCCACAAGAAATTATGTTACATTGAAAACGGCACAGTTAAGAAACAACTTTGAGAAAATATTTCAGTGAAGCACAAACATAAAACTGTGATATATTTGCATAAAACAAACTGGCTTCAACATATTCTACATCTACCAGGAATATGTTCTGACAAGGTTCGCTTAAAGTTCTGAACAAAAGTTCATCCAGTAGATAAACACAATTCATGGTAAAAATTCTCAAATGTTCACAAAAATAAATACTTATGCATTGTTTGATTTAACAAACTGTGAACTTTAAAAAACTGTAAATTGTATCCTTCAGTTGTAAATGCAGACAACAGGGTTTACACAGCCATTGATTGAACATATCGTATAGAAAGTGATCAGCTAACTATTTAATTGACTACATATGACATGCAGATATATATAGATATACCTCTGCCCACATTGAAATACATACCTACACCTATATATTATAAACATACAAATGCTTCAAGTTTGTGGAAAGTTATTTCCTGAAATGTTTTGGATTAATTAATTAATTCTAGTACTTGTTGCAATTTGTCCAGATAACATTTAAAAGTAACTTTTCCTAACATAACATTTGCCAAATTATGAAATTAAATGTTTCCATAATCTGTACACAAAGACATTTTGGATGTTCAGAGAACATTCAGAAATATTTTAATCTTTTAACTTAATGGGAATCTTAGCAAAACATATTTTTTGTTAGCTGAGCACTGGTTACATCACACTATTAAAACAATCTGTAACGTATAAAGTGTTACGAGGGAGACATAAAGGCTACATAATTTATTCTTCCAGACCATAAAGTTGCAAATTGACCAACACTTAAATAAATAAATAAACACTGTTGAATTAGTGTGCATCCAGTTAAAAGTCAAACTAGGCGGAAAGTTATGTAATCTATCAAAGCATACATGACACCTGCACGTGTTATCCATAATGCATCCAGAGCAAGATCCAGATCAATATTCAAAGCATGACCGTTTCATAACATATGACATGAAATGGACTTACACGACCCATATTCCAGTGATGGTGAGAGCTGGGAGGCTGACGGGTAATATCATCCACAGAGACATCTCCAGCACACGATCCTCTACCGCTCCCCTCAAAACATCCACTTCTTTCGCCTTCGCCAGCCTGTCTTCCTCTGCTCATCAATGTGCATTTATACTTGTTGCATGACCCCAAACCGGCTTATTTTAAAGATCATATCTGCAAGATAAGATAAAACATCTTTACGATGGCAAAAACATGAACCGTTATCTGGCATTTTTTCATGTATGATATTGTACTGCACAATGCATACCTGTTTGTCAAGCTGTGAAATTTGCATTATCCTACAAACATTTGAAAACATTCCTAACTACTAGTTTATATCAGTCATTCTTTGTATGCTCTTCTCTGGACATCCAGAAACAACAGAACGTTTCGTTGCATGCAATTACTGCTGCACGCATAGCTGGTGTGCATCTGAACGAATAAACTTGACTGTAAATTAAAACTCGCTGTAAAACACCGGATGCATCAATAATCATTTTGGTAACAAGGCAAAATGGCCGATTGAAGTTGTAGTTTAACCTAATTGTAACAGCCGTGTGTGTAGTGTAGTGTGGACACTGCATCTCACCTTCCCCCCTGTGATAGGGGACAGCAGACGCGTCTCCCACCTTTGTTAAACCCTCAGACAGACCGCAGACTGTTCAGAAACCGACCGCATCAATCGCCAGTGACCGCTGCAGGTTTATCGTTATTCCTCGAGCGTCCAGCTGACAGCGGCCGCGTAAAGTTCCTTCTCTCTCGGTGTTTTTCAGCAGATTCGTGGCGCCTCGCTCCTCTGTCTCGTGTCCCGTCGCGCGGACTGAAGGAGCACTTAAAACAGTCCAGCTGTTCGCACAGCTCCGCCTCCCGACACAACACAGCACACACACACTGCAACATCCTGACTCACGGTACTAAACGTTTGTCATCTTGAAGGGTAACGATGTGCAAACAAACAAAAATTAAAAAAAAAAATTATAGTTAAGTTTAGTTAGTATTCATTGTTGGGGAGTAACTACTTACTGTACATGTAACGTCGTTACGTAATTCAAATATATAAAATATAAAAAAATAGGCATCTGATTTCCTTTGGCTGCTCTAAAATATGAAATAATATTTCAGATTGGATTAGATTAAACAATCAATTTTCAGCTAAAGGCAATTCATTATTGAATGCATTGTCTAGATCAGCTCAGTTTCAATAGGATATGCTATATATATATATGTGTGTGTGTGTTATAATTACAGTTTCTACTTTTAATAAAATAATTACATAAATTATAGTCTTTAGAAAAGCTATTGTACATTATGTGAGATATGTGGGTAGAAGTAATAATCTGAATTGTCTGAGAATAATTGCTTGCTGAGAATTATAATTAAGTTACTGTGATTTGATTTGGAAGTTCTTTATTATCATCCATGTCCCCAACACTTTCAGCCATCTTCAAATGTTATTCATGTTACTTAATGTTACCAAAACACTTTCCATGCAAATTGTTATACTGATAATATAATTTATAATAGGCCTACATATGAATAAAAACAAAACATTAAAAGGATAGGAAAAAATGTGTGGTCACTGGCTTTTGCCTTGCAGTGACTAGTGTCTTGAGTAATGATTAATTGCTTGTCATCTTGTTATTTTCAAGAAAGAATCCCTGCTTTTTTTGTTCAAACTTACTGAACACCAACCAAGTTTCTGTTCAGATGAACTATATTAAGTGGCTGACTGTGCAATGATTGCAATGCTTTTTTAGGCCTGAGACATCATTGCATCAAAAGTTGAGCTACCTCTGAAGTAAACTATTAAGTTAGCGTAACAATCTTGTTGAATGAACATAATATAAGTATCACTATGCATATCTTGTCTGTTGTTTTTGTTCTGCTAGACATGATATGCTATGCAAAATGAACGTGTTACTGGTGTTGTAATGTGCAATGCATTACTCATCTTGTCTAAAAGGCACTTTTTATCAGACAGGCATCACAACTGACATTATTATTATTCTGCTGCAGGGTTGGTCAGATTTTTAGAATAACTGTTACCAAACGTATTCTGTCCACAGAATAGCCTGCTATGAAAACAAACCTCAACAATAAATATGGTCTTTCATTTGTCTTTCTATAAATTGCCATAGCAACAGCCAATCAAAAAAACCATGATGTTCTGACGTAACCAGCTGACGCTATGTGCAAATAATTAAAATAATATTCATGTTTAACGTGGTCAGAGGAATGAGTGATGCATGAGTCATAAAAGCAGACTTGTGAATGTAGATATTGATTGTGAAAAGTTTGTGTCATTTAACCATATAAATATTTCTTACGTCTGAAAATAGTGACTTAGTCATTTCAATAATAGCGGTTCATTTTAAAATGTGTTATTGTGTCAAATAGAACACAGTAAACAATACAAACCACAAAATTTGCGCATTAAAAAAATCAAATCTCACTTTTAAAACGTTTAGAATGGCTCCATCTAGTGGATAAATTTTGAATAAAAAAAGAAGGCCATTGCAAAGAGTCTTGCATTTTTTAATTTTGGATTAAAAACCTTTCAGATATGTAATTAAGTACATTATTTTCCCCCGTGTATTAAAATACAATTATACAGTGTTTCACAGTCAACATTTTCATAATTTGTCAGATACAATAAGCTTTTTATCTAGAATTCTTATTTTTCTGTGTAACACAGCGCAGAGAATATACCAATTTGCTTTATGATTACAGCCGTACTGTACTCCCGTATCCCCAGACTCCCATGCCAGCATAAAGAGGCTCAGTGAATTTAGCTTGAACCTTGTGCAAGAGCTTCATGGTATCAGACACACTGTAAAATACCACTGTTCCAGCCTCGTAATCTACATACACCCCTATCCTGGTGGAATCGGGGACAGGTATAGTTGTGCTTTTGTTGTTATGTACAAAAGAGTACTTGGATTCAGAGCAGTACAAACTCCAAGACTTGTCATTCCCCCCAAAGCTGCCAGCTCTGTCATTTCCCTTCCTCTGAATCCCTCTGTAAGTCACAGCGATGTCTATTTCTGTGCCATTCCAGTCCACTTCCCAGTAGTAGCGTCCGCCGGCCAGACCCTCCTTGCACAGCACCTGCTGCCAGTATTCGAAGCGATCAGGATGCTCCGGGTATGACTTTGGCTCATTGCTCATCCGCACAACTGTGTTTCTGTCTGACAGGTGCAGGTTTGAATGGGCTGTTAAAGGATCCACTGAGAGCTGACAGGAATCTAGTTCGAAAAGGGATTGTTAAATTGATCAGCATTAACAAATTTGTGTATGTAGCATATATAGGCTATATATGTTGATTATAAACTTACATTCTAAAAACTCCTCCCTTTTTGCAGGATCCAGAGTCTGGAGAATTTTAACCTCCCTCACTGCAGATATTAAGCATGTGTGTAAATATATTATATCATATATACACTACTGTTGTAAAGTTTGGGGTCAGTAAGATTTATTTAAATATATATATAGGTATATATATATATTTCATTTAGCAAAGACACATTAGATTGATCAAAAAAGACAGTAAATTCTAATAAATCCAGTACTTGTGAACTTCCTATTGTTCAAATCATTCTAAAAAGCACTGAAGCATCATTTGCCACTGAAAACTGTTTAGTTATAAATTTGTAATAGAGTGTTTTAAACACCTGCTGATGAGATTTTGTTCAGTTCTTCTTTGCTTATGTCTTCTAATTGTACTTTTAGGTCAAAGACGGCTTTCTTTGCATTGTCGAAAGTGTGATGGGGAGCTAATGTCACCTTGGACAAGTCTTCATATCCAGAAGGAGCAGAAAGAGACTGCCAGCTCTAGAAAAAAACAAGTAGATATGATATTTAAAACCTGTTTAGTGAAAATGCAAAGACCTTGTGGGCCGCGGTGCTTTTCAACAATACCTGTAAGAAATGAATATGATCATCAGATTGCGACAGCTGCTCCAGATCATTATGTTTCTTTCTCAGTAATGTAATCTCCTCCTCCAGCCGGGCCAGGTGTCCATCTGCACGGGTCAAAAGAAGGGTTTCCTGGGCTCGGATCATCTCCTTCACTTCTCCGTGCCTCCTCTCTAGTGCTCTCAGCAGTTCGGCAAAAATACGTTCATTTTCATCTAGTACACTCTGAGATGAATGCTAGAATGAGGAAAAATCATGGATAAGACTAGGACTGTTTATTGACTCTTTTTTTAGAAGTCTAATGTTTTCTCTCATTTAAGAAACAGGTGAGACAGCAGAAAAACCTTTTGGTGTACCCTACAGAACCTTTTACTGAACACTTCTTAAAAAAGCCATATATTTCTTACTGTAAGGAGCATTTTAAAGAACATTTTGGAGAATAGAAAGGTTCCATGGATGTTAAAGGTTCCATATAGAAACACTGATGCCAGTAAAGATCCTTTATTTTCAAAGCACCCAAACATGAAGATTAGTACGTTTTTAAATCACCCTCAAAGCATCCTGTAGGTGTTAATGACTTGTTCATGCACTGGACAAATCCAATTGGAGTTATATTAATAATTATCCAAGCTCTTTCAAGAAATAGGCGGGTATTTTGTCAACAGTCCAAAAGTAGCTAAATAAAGCAAATCCATCCACAATAAAACAAGCTGTGGCACGGCTCTGGGAAGAGAATAAAGGCCTCCTAAAGTGAATCTGTGCATTTTCTCTTATTTCTGCTTACTGTTCTATGTGTTTGTTTCACAAGTTTGTTTACAGGGTAGTAAAGTTTCCTTACTTTACCGAAGTCTTTTACACAGCTACACTTAGGTACCAACTTGATTTGTTTTAAGTAGCTTATGCCTGCGCAATATTCTGTCTTTTGAATATAATTGGAAAAATATTGCATATATTTAAACTGTGTACTTAAAAGTTTAGTAGTTTAGTACTCTGTATTTTGGACAACTTTAAATAGTGTTATCCATTTTTCTTTACAAATCCTCATTTTGTGCTTCTAATTCGTTTTGCTTCCTTGTGTACGTCCTTCATCATCTGCCCTACTACAGTTAGCAGTAACTTAGATGGTGCTGGATCTTAAATGATTTGCTCGGACATACAGTTGAGGCATTTATGTAGACCAGTTATTTACACATTTCCTTCAGAATTAAAGTTAAACATTAATCCTCTGTATCTTCAGCAGCTACTATTCATTATTTAATATTCATTATTACATCCAACAACAATTGCTCAAGACATCTTGTCTCCCATTGCACCAGAGTCAACACACTGATGACAGCTCACTCAGGGCGGGTCTAAGGTAAGAAGATCTTGTCAATCAGCTATTATGAGAGGGGGATGTGAAGAACTGACAGGAATGGAATTTTAAAAAGATTTTGGATTTCAAAAACAACAACAACAACAAAAAAAAACATATGTAATGAATGTAAGAAATTTATTTCCATTAATTTTCTAAATTCCTCACTTTTAAGGATTCCACTGCTTGCCTGATGTCTTGCCATTTCTTTATCCTTTCTTCAATTTTCTGCTGTGAAGTCATCAGTTTAGCCCCAAGCTGTTTCTGTTTTAAAGAAATATATATATAATTGCACTTTTCTGAGACATTGATCTTGTCAATGTAAGAAAACACTGAGTTTCTTAATAAACATGTGTTTGCATAGCCACTATACTCTTCACGGCAGCCAATGTTCTCTCAGCTGATGAGCTCACCTGCTTTTCTGTCCTTTCAGCAGCTGCTGAAACAATATCATGTTTTTTGTGTTCCTCCATGATACACAAAACACAAACACATGCTTGGTCAGAACGGCAGAAAACCTCCAAAAGTTTATCGTGTTCTGCACAGATCTTCTCACGCAGCTGCCCCGTTGCCGCCACCAGTTTGTGCTTCATCAGAGCTGGATACTCATAATGAGCCTGGAGATGCGTCTCACAAAATGAGGTTAAACACGTCAGACATGACTTCACTGCTTTGTTCTTCTTAGCCATACAAAAATCACACAGCACTTCTCTAGAGCTGTTCCGGCTGCTGGAGCTGCTGTATCTTCCAGACCGTCTGGGTTTTTCCAGAGTGCTGTAGCGGCTTTGGTTTGCTGTACTGCTCCGAGACATGTTTAAAGTCTCTTGGCACCATCCAAAGACAAGTGGTGAAATGTAGTTTCATTGAAACTGTACCAACACATCCTTTATATAGAGGAATGTGAAGCATGTGCTAAACCAGTTTACCAGGTTAGGGTGACACCTCCTGGATAGGTGTAACAGCTGATGTCAGAACCAAGAGAAAAGCAAACATGTGAATTTTGTTACATCAACATCCTTTACACACACAAGGCCATTGTGTTGGTATGGAAAGTAAAAGACTGCGGTTTCAGCTGTAAATATTATATGATGTCAGGCTCCAAAACGTTGTGCAAGTTTCCTCTAGTAAAAACATGATAAACAATGAATACTTGATTTCTCTATATATACTGTTGCAACAATGAAAACAATACACTTTAATTCATTTCTACATGCAACAGCTAAATCTTTATTTATATATATTTAATATAAATATATATATATATTATTGATATAAATATTTATACTCAACAGGCATCATCATTGATAACATGTATATGAAAAATGAAAGGCGAAAAGCATAGATTAACAAATATTGTTTTCTTTACATTCGTATATGAGCTGTGATCTAAGTTCAGTGAGAGAGATAGTTGTGAAACTCCTAATGCGTAATCGAGTGAAAAGAGCAAACTACAGTCAGTAGGTTGGAAATTCAGCTACAGAGTCATTGGGCGCTAAATGAGGAACTTTACTGTTGCTGTTTATAGAATATTACATAATAAATCCACACATCAATGTTTCCAGTAACACTTTTATGAGAAGTGAGGCTTGAGTTTATTTGACTGCAGAAAAAACAACAATAGAGTATTATATGCTGTAGTTCTGTTCACCCTGTATTTTCACTTGTTAATGTGTGCATGAAACTTTCACTTCTTACCTTTGCTTCAAAAGAGACGTGCATGACAAAAGAAGCTGAAAAATCTCTGTGTTCAGTATCCGCAACAAACAGAGGATTACAGACAGTTTGTCTTGTGAGAAATGACTTATGAAACATAAAATCTAATAAGTCTTTAGATTATTTGTTTAATCTGAAGCATCAGTTCATTTGATTTTAAATGATGCACATTCACCAGCACACATGCCTCGATTAATGATCTAAAATAGCTTTCCTGAGGCGCATCCAGAATCTCATGTTACTCAAAGGGTCTCTGCTCCACTTTAGGTACGTGTTCTTTTTCAGATGCTTATGAAGTCCAAACACTTTCTTAGTCTTCCTCTCTTCCACATCTTCCAGAATGATGATGATGATGTTGGCACTGCGTTCCATCATAAGGCGAGACTGAGCGAGTTCAAACTCAAAGCGGCACCAGGCACTATCAATGAAGTGTTGAGACACGACCACAATGATTTTACGACTGCCCATTATTCCTTCATCGATGATGTTGGAGGCGATGGACTTCCCTGCTTGAAAATCCCGCATATGAAGGCAAAGCTGAATAGGTGGAACACCGTTCTCCAGATTCTCCATCAGTTCGTTCATGACCCAGACTTCATCATGGCTGGAGAAAATCACAAACGCGTCATAGGAACATTCTTGTTGACCAGGTGATCT
>JAUMHR010000063.1:6471549-6482005 GCA_032361145.1 Enteromius fasciolatus | reverse complement strand
CATACAGATAAAATGATTGTGAGTCTTTGCTTGTGCACACAGCTGTCAACGTCAAAGTCTCTTGCTCTAAAATCTGAGGCTTTACAAAAAATATTTTCTGGTTGCTTCAAAACGTTCTGATTTTGGATCATCCACCAAATAAAATCTGTCTGGGAGCAGGAGCAGTCGATGGGGTTAGAGGATAAATCTAACTCTGAAAGATTTTGGGGCAACTTTTGTAGAACATGAAGTGGGATGCTAGTAATGCTGTTTTTATCGACGTAAAGTGATGTTAATTGTTTCAGGTTTAGGAGGGCCAGAAAATCTACGGTCATTAAATTGTTTCCTCTCAAATTTAAAAGTCTAAGGCTTTGAAGATTTCTGAATGAGTCTGGATGCAACTCTACCACTCGACAGAAAGACATGTCAAGATGCTCTAGAAAAGTGAGATTATTAAATAAGTACCTTACTAAATCACCTTGAATATTATTGCCAGCCATCTTGAGAACATTAAGATTCCTCAGCCCATAAAAGCTGAATATGGTAGTAAAGGTGATGCCTGAATAAGAAACATCCAGATATCTCAAATACTTTAAGTTAGACAAAACTGAAAGATATCCGATACGAACAACCTTTGAATGATGAAAATCTAGAATCTCAAGGAAATCAAGCCCATCAAGTCCTCCGTAGTCAAGGTTGATTTCTGCATTACAACTCAAATTCAAATATTTGATTTGAGGGGTGCCACACAACAATTCGGTGCAGCAGTGAAGTAATCTAATTCTATTAGAGCTCAAATCCAAATACTGAAGCTTAGGCATGTCTACAAAGGCATCAGCCCAAATAGGTGCACTGTTGTGTGTAATTACCAGCTTTTCTAAAGTTTGTAAATGTGAAAGCTGTTTGCCTGGAAAAGAAATGAACTTGACAGAAATCAAATAAAGCTCTTTGATTTCACGAAAACGTACATACTCCATTTCATCAATTCGACCTCCAATTACGGCTACATTTGTAGCATTAATCATACAACGAAAGACAGAAATTGGCTCACTAGGTTTCTCATTAATGTAATAATATACCTCCTGGAAATTAATAGAGCACAGACCATCTAAAAAGTCAGGATCTGAAAAGTGAAATCTGAAACCATCTGTGTGCTTCCCAAATGTCAGCCTTCTAACATTAAGTCCATATAGAGCCTTTAGACCAGTTTTCTGAACATCAAGTGAAACAAAAGCAGATCGGATGTTCAGTTCTCTGAGATAAATGTCTTTGAAAGCTCCTGATTCGATGAATAATAACGGATTCATTGAGAGAATCAAAGTCATGTTTCTGCCAATCACTCGCAACACAACGGTGTCATCGGTTTTGATAATGGATACATTATTGGCATGTAGATCAAGTAATCTGAAGTCTTTGAAAGTGCTCATGAATGGAGGGAGAGACATGGACTGGATGTTATTTGTCCCGACTCGAAGCTCCTGCAGCTTGGTTAGGTTATGTATTTGAAGCTGTAATGATGAGAGACCAACATCCACAAGAACCAGTCTCTGTAGATTGTGTAAATAATTAAAGCATCCAGGTTCAAAATATGTAACAGGGTTTCCAGTGAGAATCAAAGTAGTCAAGTTCTTCACATTGTAGAAAGTATCGTTTTCAATGTGCCTGATGTGGCATCTGAAAACAAATACATAGCCTAAATTTAATGTAATTTATAGAGCAGCAACACATCATACATCGTATTTAGAGGATATAACAATATTGCTTACCTTGACAGATCAAGGGATTGCAAAAGAGAGAAAACTGGGAAAACGGTCTTCTTTAGGAGTTTTAAAAAATTAAAACTGAAATCCAGAGTTTGAATGGAGGAAGGAATACTGGGTGGTATGTAGCTGAGGTTTCCTCCCATGCATGAGTAGTGCAGATTCTCAGTAATCTTCAGTTTAAAAAATAAAAACACTAAGATTTCCCATCAATTAAAAGTATAGAATTAAGAAGAAACTTAAATTCACGATACTTACTTCTGTGCAAGATTGTCCAGCCCCAATAGAAAAATACATAAAGAAAGAGCTAACAGTGAAGACGTTCATCTTGAATCCTCTAAATCAAGATTTTCCCAACCTGTCATAAAATAAGGCAGCCTTGTTTGCGATCACTACATAGGAGGAACTAATGCCATGGTTTTAAACAATGAAGACATTTGGCTGAAAATAAATGGAGAAGTAACACAAGTCGTCATTTTCCAAAACATACCAAATGAAAAGAAAAAATCTCCGATAAACACGATCACCAACAACTTCGCAAACACGTAACTGACTGATTAGGACCATCACTGATAAATAATCTTCTCCATCTAATATCAAAAGCAAGTCCACTTTAACAGTTCAGGAAATACATATGTAATCTTCCACTCAAAAACTAGAAAAACATGTTTAAACCTAAAGAAAGGTACACAAAAGAACAATAAACCTGAGCTACCAGCAGATGACCCTGCACACACATCTAACAAAAGGTCATTTCAGACAGAAACTTCAATTTCCTGTTCACTTTGCTACAATTATTTCACTTTTAGTATAATCTGACCTTCAGATTTCAACAACAATCGTACAGATTAAAAGTCGTCCCCAATAATGTGTGCTCCTTAACATTATATACCATTGTTTTACAATGTTAAACACCACACAGAGAAAACCATCACAAAAGCAGAAAGGTATTATACAAAAACACTGTATGAACTTGTTGATAGTCAACAACCTTTATTTATCCATATATGTGAGCCACTCAAAGATGGGGGATAGACAAATAGGACAAGAATTGACCACTATGGAGGGCAATCAACATATGGATCAATGGCATTGTAACTTTCTTTAACCTCTATTCTACAAAGAGGCTTGTTGACAGACAAGTAAATTAAAAGACAGAAGTAACAGTGTAAACATTCATGTACAGAGAAGCAAAAATAATAATAATAATAATCAAATTAAAACATTGATTAGTATGTGAACAAACAAAAAGGGAGCAGGAGCCAAAACCTTATTTTTTTCTATTACAGCTCAGCATACATTTCTACATGGCATGCAATAAGGCACCTAACTAACACAATGAATAAACCTATGCTACATGATGAAGCACAATTGTTATCCGATGGAAAAGAAAAAGAATAGTTCTGATACAACGTTCACTCCCATAAAAACAGTATTCCTTTCATTTCCCTTTCAACTACCCAAACCTTGTTAAAAAAATACATCCGTTTGTAAAAGATTTTCTCCATACACAGAACTGTAAATAGAAAGCACAAACCCATGGAATTAAAGGGTGGGGGGACAAAATCAAACATTTCAAAAAAGCAAGCTATATTTTGTATTTGCATTAAAGTATACACAATCTATTATTATTATTATTATTAAACGTTGATACTCTGCAAAATGTATCCAGAATACAACTAAATGCTATACATGGCTGTCTGACTTGAGCAAAGCACAGTCAGTCACTGGTAACATAGGTGGCTAGCGGGGAGCACTGAAGTCATTCAGGGGAATGCTTAGGCTGTACCAAGTCTGCATAATATAACAAAATCAGCTGTACAATTCAGTTGTGTTGCAAACTAGCGAAATTACAAGTGAACCAAATTTCCCAACAGAATGCATGCACCACACGATTTTGTTGGGTTGATCTTTTATGATAAATACCTAATTTTCTTATCTCGACTCGATGACAATACATTTCTTTCCCCTCACTTTTTGTGCTGCTCTTTTGAGCGAATTTCTGGGTGCTAGTCAAGTTAACACACCGTTTTAGGTTGCAGACTCTGTTGATTTGTATCATAAAGGGTTTGATAGTTAATATAGCCTTTATATAGGACAGCTTGTTCAAAACTAGTGTCACCCCCTAAATGCACCATCCCACTTCACCTACAAGAGATGGATGCAAGACTAACTGGATCACACATCAAAAAGCTCATTTTTTTTCAGAAAAGAACAGCACACTACTCACCTATACATCTATATAAAAGGAAATCAACATATATTTACATGTGATATCAGTTTCCCAACCTATTAATGATAGAGAGATGGGTAAAAGATACAAACTAGGGGAGTGAATAGTTGTGTCTAGACCTATTTGCTTAATTATCTACCACTCGAACCAACTTGACCTAATACTCGGTTCAAGATTGTGCCAGGCTTCAATACACTTCCCGCTTAAAGCACAAGTCAGTGATGATGAAAGTTTTAATCACACACACCACGTTCCAGAATGACATGTATGCATCTAGTCATGTGCACATTACACAGGAGATTTTAGTGTCAATCATACCAAATTGAAATTCATTGCTCTTAAAAAGTCAAAAAGGACTTGATTTCGTAAGTTCCCTCAGAGCAGGTCCACGCAAATTTTCTGGATTTTCTTGCATCTTTTGCCAAACTCTTTAACATTGCAAGCTGGCCTGAATCATGGGATGAACGGTAGCACACCACTTGTGGGAGAGCAAAGCAGGCTTACTGATCAATATGAATTCTGTGATGCCTAGACAGAGAAGATGAATGATTGAAACCTTTTCCACACTGAGCACACCTATATGGTTTCTCACTCTGAAGGATTCGCTGTTTCAAGATAGTAGTGTGAGGGAATCCCTTTCCTGTTGCAATAGCACTATAAGTTGACTTATCCTCCAAATGAACCCGTTGGTGTCTTGCAAGAGAGGAGGGATGATTGAACCTCTTCCCACACTGAGCACAGGTGTAGGACTTTCCATCAGAATGAGTCCTCTGATGCCTGGATAGCGACGACGAGTGATTAAAGCTCTTCTCACAATGGTTGCAGCTGTATGGCTTTTCACCTGTGTGCATTCCCCTCTTCAGCGTGGTATCGAAGGGGAAATCCTTATCCGCCTGGGCATACATCTTGGCCTCCAGATGGACCTTGTGGTGTCGAGACAAGGAAGAGGAATGGTTGAAACCCTTGTCGCACTGAGAGCAGCGGTAGGGTTTCCCACCCTGATGAACCAGCTGATGCTTCTTGAGGTGGCGTTTCCTGACAAAGCTTTTCCGACACTGGGTGCACTTGTAGGGCTTCTCCCCTGAGTGGATTCTCTGATGCTCTCTTAACGTGGCCGCCGCCGCAAAACACTTTCCACACTGGGTACATCTGTGTGGCTTTTCACCAGCATGAGTCTTCTGGTGCTGTTTGAGATTGGAAGCCGTTGTAAAGCCTTTACCACACTGAAGACAGGTAAACGGCTTGTCGTGGGCATGCATCTCTTGATGTTTTTTTAGATGGCGTCTGCGCACAAAGCTTTTTCTGCATTGGGTGCATTTGTAGGGTTTATCATCCGAATGCATTTTCATATGCTCCCGGAGAGTGATGGCGGCAGCGAAGCTTTTGCCACACTCTGAACATCTGTGCGGCTTTTCAGGAGAGTGCATCATCTGGTGGGGTTTCAAGTTGAATGCATCAATGACTCCTTTACCAACCATCTCAAGACCAGTGGTATAACTTTTGTCTTTCATGTGAATCCTCATGTGACTTCTTAGACTGGCTTCAACGGCGAAGCTCTCACCACAGTGGACACAAATGTAGGGATGAGTGGCTTTGTGGATTTCAAAGTGTTCGTGCAGATCAGACATACAGCCAAAAATCTCACCACACTCACTGCACTGCAGGCCATGGGCTTCGTGGATGATAACGCCATTCTCTGACTCTACTGTAAGCTCCCCTCCGTGGTCAGACTCCACCTTTACAATATGTTCTCCACCACCTATCTCCGTCTTTAACAGCACCTCACCGAGCAAATGCTCATTGCCTTTTATTTCTGCGCTGCTGAAGTAATGATGATGATCGTGGTGTATTTCTGACTTAATATAGTCATGGTCCGTCTCCGTTACAACATCCACACAGGTCACTGCCCCTAAATCACCGTGAATAGCCTCTAGGTCAAGTCTTTTGTCCTCCTGAGTCATAATCTCGGTTTCCGCTCCATAATGCAAGTCACCGACTTGCGTATGGGCGATGACACACTCAGATCCCAATGTATCGAGACCTGGTGTGTCACAGTCAGTCTCTGACTCAGCCATCAGGACGCACTCCAGCCTGACGACTTCCGTCTTCCCGGTTAAGTGAAACTTAGCGTTGCTCTACGAGCCCCGCTTTCCCGCAAAGAAACTTGAAAGGATGCCTGTTGCAGGCTCACTCAGCTCGAGTCAGGATCGGTCCTGCCTGTCGGAAGACAGCAAATATTTAAACTCGACTGCGTGATCAAAGAATTATTTCAGCTTAAAAAAAAAAAAAAAAACCTTTTAAAGAAAAAAAATAAAAGCAATGGTCTGACTACTTTTATCAAATAACCATTACATTAAGTGAATATCTGCCGTTTAATGTATTGAAGAAATACACTGCTTCAACTAACTCAGGTGTGTCAAATTCAGTTCCCAGGGGATCACAGCCTTTTTAGAGTTTAGATACAATTCTAATTAAATGCACTTAATCCAGAAAATCAATCCTTCAGGTTTATTTTAAAATGCCATGCTATGCATGTTGGAGCAGGTTTGGAACTAAACTCTGCAAGGCTGTGGCCCTCTAGGAATCGAGTTTGACACCCCTGTCAATGAACAAAAGGGCAAATTATCAACACAAGTTATGATGCTGACACAAACAAAACAATGAACATGCTTTGAGATAAAAATAAAAATAAAAAAAAAGAACTGCATTAACAAACAACTGGGACCTTGTTTATATGCACCACAGCCTGCAAAAACATTTTATGATTAAAAATTGTAAACAAAATATGAGGCTGAACTAAAAAATATCATAAAAGCTAGTTAGCAGAAACATCTTTGGCTACAAATTGGCTAAGGTTAGCCTATGGGCAGTTCATATTTGGCTAACTTGACAGGCTAGGTATATAGATATATATATATAAATCTTCAGTTCAGATATTTAAATGCCTCAAGCCAAATGAACAACACTGAATAACAAAGAAATCCCTTAAACATGCCATCAATTTAGAATATTGCTATTAAACCCATGTTTACAACTTTCGCACAGCTGGTTTGTCACTGTTGGCTAGGTTAGCTGGCTAAATAGCAGCTAGTTAGCTTCCTTGAGCATGTATTATCAGCTAACTAGCTGGCTAACTAGCACTACAGCTAGATCAAAATATTATTGAATTGATAAGCTGACAGCCCGCCTTAAATTCTAATGTTTATTCAGCATTTCTCAGTCATACATACACGTCTTAGTGCCATAAAGTCATGTATGTAGAGACTGATACGACTGCTTCGAGAAAACACAAGGCGTTTAACGGTGGGCATCTTGTGCGCCAGAGATTGGAAGAGCTAACTAGCTGTAAAATGGCCGCCGCGACTAGCTTCCGCCCCTCAAGTAAGCACGCAGAGGCAACACACGACGTGAGCAAATGCAAATAAACTAGGTCATGTTAGTTGACTAGTTTTATTGCTCACTGGGTAGCTGTGCTGTCACAGATCTAAAAACTCAAGATATCCGGACACAAACAAGGCAAACAGCTCGAGTTAATGGCTAATCACAGACGTACGCTATTCGCGAAAGCCCGGGAAATGCGCCCCCCTTCTTACATAACGCTTTTTGTTTTGTGGCGTCGAATTAAAAACAAAATACCGTGTTCCCAACCTCTTTTGTGGCAGTATGCTATTGAAATCGTCTAAATCGTTTGGCACGAGCATAGCGTTGCTATAAGCTGCGCTTATCATGCTATAGTCCTAGCCCATTTTTAGCTGCGTGAAACAAACATGGCCCGTCTTCCTGCTAAGCTGCCTCGCTAGCGGAACACTAGCTGCCCCCGCCGCCATTGCTACAGAACACCTCCGAACTTCGTGACGTCCACAATTCATCGGCAGCGCCTACCGAGCGCTACTAATCGCAGCGAGCTAATAAAATGTGTCAAGATACAGAATTCGCCACGACGCATGACATAACGTGAATAAAATAACAACCTTGTATCAAATATAGCACGCTAGTTAGCCAGCTAAGTCAACTAGCAAAGGTAATCTAAAAACCCTGACGCACATACACATTAAACGTACATATATTAACGTATTTTTGTAAACATTTCCGACCTCTTTGCCCTTTAAAGGCTCTTTTGCGAGATGCGCTGCTGCTCGTCGCGGCGTAGTGAACGGCCTGAAGATCTGCGCTCTGTTGCGTCTGTACTGCCTGGTTGCGGTTTGCACTCTGTCACTCTTTCTCTCTCTCTCTTTCTCCCTCCCTTCGTACGCACGTAGCGGGATGGCGCCGCGGATCATCTGGCGCCAACTATGTTGGAGCGCATGAGCACAAAAAAACAAAGCGGTGACGCAACAAGCGCTCGATCGCCCCCTATCTTCCTGGCGGAAGCACATTCTCCATCAGACCCAAGTAAACAATGAAAAACAGGGTAACGATTTAAAGTAGGGTTCAGTTTGTTTCTTGCGTGAGATATCATATGCGGTAACAATGATTATTAAACTTGGCTCGGATTAATTTCTACAAGCACACATTTTTATTTGTTACATTTTAACTTGTACATAGGTAAACATTTTAAATGGTTAATGGTAAATTTACAGGGAAATACTGTAAACTGACATTCTCAGAATTCCCTGCATTGCATTCGAAATTTTGTTTGAATTTGAGGTTTGTTCTTTGAAATAACTATGTTTTTTGTATCAGTCATGTTTATTAGGGTTGTATGTTTACATGTAATGTTGTGAAATGAATGTTTATTGCACATTTCAGTTTAATAATTCTTACCATGTTGGTGTTTACTGTTTGTGTGAATGAAGCTGAGCACCTTCTTTATAAGTTTCTTTTTTTAAAGCTGCTTGTGAAGGGCCTTGGTTCATCATGTAGCTTACTCAACATCACCTGCATTTGGTCTGCATATATTAACAGTATATCAGTTATTATGGTTTACTATTAGAAACTGCGGTATTTAACTGTAAATTTTACATGAAACAGTGCAAAATATTGTTACTGTATTTTTCATGGTTTTATTCTGGCAACCACAGCTGCCGGATTTTTACCATAAATTTTACAGATTTTCGTTTATTATGAACTGACATAATGTATTAATCTAGATGTCATGTTTGTTTAGGCTATATTTAATGCATTACTAATATATTAAAGCACTACAAAAGCATTACTCACCTAATCCTAAATAAACTTTGGCTGATATTTGATTCCACATAAAATTATACTGTAGACTACAGTCACCAACTGTGACTTTGACAAAATACAGACCGTGTGAGCACAGGTCAGCCATAAAGGTCAGTGTTATGGATCTGACCTGCTTGCTCAAAATGAGCTATCAGTATTTTAAACAGATTCTTTTTATGCATAGCTTCTGACGGAAAAGCAAGAAAAAGACACTTTTTAAAATGTGATCTTGTCGTGCTAGAAATAACTATCAGGATGTGCTGCCGCCATGACTCATGTGAGGGAGGAGTAAACATTAACCCTAACATTAAAAGGATATGCTGTGGCCTTCCTGAGCAAACATGGCTTCTTGAAACTGTGACCAGGGAGCACTAGGGTGCGCCCTTTCCCTTTGGGGAACACAAAGAACCAGTGCTTGTTTACAGTTTCTGAAGAAAAGGGTAAAAACAAATAGTGTTGGTATGTTATTTAAAAGAGAAACACAACACCTGAAAACTAGCTTTACACTATTATTTGTCAATTTAGAAATCTAGAGTGCTAGGATCCTGGCAACAGTATGTCACTGACCTCATAAAGAACAGTGGGTTTTAGCCTACAGTATGCTTGTGCGGTCTTTTATGAACACAGGAAGTATTTGGCTTTTGTTCTCTGCCAGTGAGGCTGAATGAAACATGACACAGTCAGCCATCATTCAATACCTGTCATTCAGCAACCCCATCTGCTGAGCTCCTGCCTGAACCTGTAGAGCCTCTCACCTCAGCCCCCTGGAATCAAACTGTGTGCGGTTTAGACGTTAGAATACATTGGTGTATGTCCCGTGCATTTTATTTACAGTGCCGCGTAATGTGTCTGTGTCATACATCTTACAACAGATATGGCCACCTCTGCTTGCCTTTGTCAATTTGAATGTTGGATTAAGTGCAGGCCGATCCTGAATTTTTCATGACAGTCAATGGCAGTTTCATTGTGAAGGCAAGCTTTGTTGTAACAAGTCAACAAAAGACCACATGCAACATTTTGATGAATGCACAGTGTATACCAACATTCAACTGTACTGGAGGCCAATAGTGGTACAGATGAAAAATGTTAAGATAATGTGAGGAACCTGAGACTAAAAGCCTGTATATGTGCTTCAGGCTAAAGATCAAAAATTTGGGGTCAGTAAGAAATGTAATGGTTTTTAAAAATGTTTCTTCTGCTCATCAATGCTGCAGTAATTCGATTATAAGTACAGGGAAAAAAAACTAATATTGTGAAATATTATTTCAATTTAAAATAACTGTTTTCTGTGTGAATATATTTTAAAATGTAATTT
>JAUMHR010000063.1:6460732-6470844 GCA_032361145.1 Enteromius fasciolatus | reverse complement strand
GACACTGAAGACTGGAGTAATGATGCTTTGTATCACAGGAATAAATTACATTTAAAAATATATTCACACAGAAAACACTTATTTTAAATTGAAATAATATTTCACATTACAGTTTTTTCTGGATTTTTAATTTAATAAATGCAGCCTTGATGAGCAGAAGAAACATCTTTAACTACCATTCAATATCTTACTGACCCCAAATTTGTGAACGGTAGTGTACATTCTTAAACATTGCTTAATTTAGAAAATGCATTAAATTTAGCAGTTGGGGAATGTAATTTTCATGTTAATACAAAAACGTATGCATTATTCCTCATACTAACATACTTATTCAGATATTGTCACGAGGGCATATCTGTTCACCTGCAAAATGTAATTCAGGTTTGACCCATTTGTGTATTTTTTTTTTATTTTAAGGCCAGAAGTATATCTAACAACAATAAATAAAAAGAGAATTACACTGTTTATCAACATTTTATTTCGGCAAATAATCTACTAATTGTATATAGATCCTAGAGGATAATTCCTCATAATGTTCATTTTCTCTCTAAACAAAGGATCCATGTACAAAAAGATGTTTCCAGGAAAAAACACCGATTATTAATTAGTTCAAATGTAAAACTGTAATGAATTAAGTATATAAATGCACTACCTACATTCAGTTACTAGTTTTTTGTCATGGGGGTGGGGTGGTATATTTACAATTGTTGAATTATATACATTTTTTACATCACATAACTATGCCCAGTTGCTGAGCTACATTTTCAATTGCTTAAACATTCATGACAGGTGTAAGTTTGAGGAGTGAACTTTGAGGGTGAATGCCGTTGGAGTGGAGATTTTCAAGGTTCTGCAGGAAACCGCGATGCTTCAGTCCTTTAAGTATTGCTGAGTTACTGGAGGTCACACTCATATGTGTCCTGCAAAATATTAAATCTGGGATGAAATCTCAAATTTTCAGATATGCATCTCCAAATGTTAGTAAGTGGCAAGTGTTCCTGGCAACCATGAACCCTTAAGCTGTACTAAAGGTCTTTGCACACTTTGTTGTTGTTTTTTTTATATTTGTCACCCTTTACAATCAAACCGCTTGCTACTAATGTGAAATGAGGAAATTGAACCTGACACACGAATGTTTTGGAGGCCGAGTGTAATTGCAACTGACACAACGTGAGGTTGCATTTATTTTTTTTACATGCAAACATTTCTTTCTCCGTGTGCAATGACCTTTAGAGCTTGGTTTTGATTGCAGTGTAAATATTTAAGTAGATTTTTCAATTGTAGCAAAAATGAAAATGAATTAAGTCATTAATTACTGACCCTTATGTTATTGCAAATCCGTAAGACTTGTGTTCATCTTGGAACACATATTAAGATATTTTTAATCAAATCTGAGAGCTTTATGACTTTATATACAGCAAAGCAACCAGGGCTCCAGACTACATTTGCAACCAAAAATATTAATTTAAATATTAGTTTTTGCTGTTGACATTTTTTATGTTCACGTGTTAAACTGAGACGATGCGCATCAAAGTTTTAATGGAAAAGAGTTTCAAACAGTCCTCATCTCGCTGGCTCGGCTGTGCTGCACGAGAGAGAGCAAAATGACGTGCTAAGTGAAAAGGACAAAAGCAGCGTCTATTATTTCGTACACAACTTGAACAAATTTCAGCAGGTCATGCTGTCAGCGGTGTAACGTTATCTAAGCAAAATTGTTAACAATTCTCATCTATAATCATTACTAACACGGCTTCTTGTTATCAAGATCTTATGCTGTGTTCTGTTAATGCATGAGCTTCCTATTAGCCTGTCTGCAGCGCACTTGTAAACACATAAGTTTTGTTACTTTTTAATAAACAAACTAAAGTTACTGGTTTTAAGGAGTATATGAGCGCGGTGTGTACAGCTATTAACGGAGAAGCCGTTATTTACTCGTAAAGCGCCACCTTGTGCCCGAGAGTGAATTTGCGTTTCCAGTGTGCTCATATTAAAGGTGCTCTATGCCATGTTGCAGGATTCAATCGGCAAGAAGAGGTGGGGTTTAACGCGCATTATCCCCACCTATTCTTGCCGTTTGGTTGGCCAAAGTTTGTTTTTGTTGTGGTGAACATCCTGTGCCCATAGTGTTTGTTTTGGTATTGCAGCCTCTGTGTTCAGATTGCAGACAGCAAGATGATCAAGGCGTTTGAGATAAAAATGAAATTGAGCTAAAATCCTGCATAGAGCACCTTTAATGCCATAAACAACCCATCTTTTTATGCAGCAAATATAGTTGTAAATGTAGAAGTTAATGTGCCTTTTAAAAATCTAAACAACTAAGACAGCAGTATTTATGCTTTAAATTAATACAACAATATGCTTGACATGTCCCTTTTCATTTAAGTGCTTTAAAAGCTGAAATGCCATTTTAAAATATTTTTGTGTAAATCATGTAATTTTATGGCTTAAAATAATGTTACTATAGATATTGTCCAACCCCACTCATACAGTGGTCATTTTACTTGTGCAGCTCTTTAAAATGTCTATAAATTGCCTTAAATTAAATTTACCCTGTAAATAGTGAAATTTAATTCTTTCATTGATATTTGTGAGTTGAAAATGTTTTTGATTGACATTTAGACATATCCAATTGTCTATTGTCTAATTGTCTTCATTGTGTTATGAAGCTTCAAGAATACTTTTTGTGAACAAATTTGTGAAAACAATTCAACGATTTCATGGTTTTTTTTTTGGTCAATCCTTGATGCATTGTTTTGAGAATGCACAACATATGTGTGTGGTGCTGCTGACACTGGAGCCAGTATTTGTGTCCTGAAGATGACAGTAGATCTTACAACTTTGGAAAGACATGAGAATGAGTCATTTTTGGATGATTTAAGTAATTACATTTATGGATCAAATGCACATCTCAGACGAATCACCTCAGACTAACCTTGGAGAGTCAATCCCACTATCAGCTGTGTAACTCTGATTCTCTGTGGTTTCTCCTGCACAGGCCCCTGTAGGGTCATTACGGCCTGCATTGATGTTTCCAGCATCCTCAGAGGTCTCATTTGTTCTCTGATGGCAGTCTTTTAATTCTGGGTGACAAATCCAGTGGTTCATTTTGCCAGATTCTGCTTCATCTGCAGATTTATGTATGGTCTCAGAATCAGACTCCACTTCGCTTGTTTGACAGTAGTCAAAAATGCTGCTTTCAAGGGCTTCGGTATGTTCATCATCTGCCAAACTGGATTCTTGTGGTCTTTTCCTCAGACCTTGGATTTCTTGTTTTAAGTTAGCACCTTTCTGAAGGACCTGGTGATCGGAAGACTGCCACCTGTACTCATGTGACCTGTATGTGGTTCTGGTGGATTTGTGATGAGCATGTTCCTCAACAAATTGTCTATCCCAAACACCATCTGCACAGACAGGCTCACGGCAACGAGCTGTGCCGATCTGTGATACCTCACAGTCAAGAACACACTCCTTGTTCAAGCAGACAGAGCTACACTCCTCCGCTGTCTTTTGATAGATGCGATATTCATCATCTGTATAAACTTCACTCTCAGTCTGGCTTGTGTTTCTGTCTAATGCTTGACCATCTGACAGCTGATGGCTAGTAATATTGCCAATTTGCTGGTGTGAGGATAGCAGATCAGGTCGGTGATGAGACTCTTCCTTACTGTTAAGTAGATGTAGGGAAAGTCTACGTTGAATTGTAGATTTAGGCCACGATAGGGGTACTTCTGTTGTATCACAGTGTGTAGCATGATCTACAATGTTCTTTTGGTCAGGAACATGTCTCAAGTCTCCACCCTGATGTTTATTTTCTCTTACTCTGCCATTTCTGAACTCTCTACTTCGGACTTTATTTTCTCTTAGTCTAATTTTGTCCTCTATCCTTAATGTGCTACTCTCAGGGTATGCCGAGCTGTAATCTCCACAAAGCTCTTGAACCGGTTGAACATCCAGGGTGGAGTCTACAGTTGGTGCACTTTCATGGAGCTGTTCACAAGCTGCGTCCTTCAGTGTGTGTGATTTATCCACGCTGTCAGCAATTGCTTTGGCTCGGTGAGGATCCCAGGACTTTGACCTGTGACCTGGTCTTTCCCGGCGTCCGGAGGTTGGAATCTTGGCTTCTCTCCTCCTTTGTTCTTTATGGCTGATGTTTGTTTCCACATCTCTTCCTGGTAATCCCAGAAACGGGTTGTCTATCCGTTTCTTGTAGACACATTTTTGATTCAGAATGTCGCTTTCTTCCTGATTGTCAGGTTCATCTAAAGCAAACTCCGCTTGAAGGTGAGGTAGAATTTGATCATCCGCCTCTAAATCTTCAGCACATTGCAAGGTTTTACACTTTGCCCTTTGTTTCTCTTTGGTTGTAGGTCCTCTTCTTTTGCTGCGGGTAGCTTTAGGAGCTGATTTCTTCCCCACGGGCTTTGAGGTATGATGCCTCTGCTTAGATTGAAGAGCTTCAGTGGAAATGCCCTTGTCCACAGCTTTCTCCATCGCTCTCTCAGCTTTCTCCTCAAGCTTTTTCATAAGAACCGTGTGTTTTACAAGATTGTCCACTGTCAGGTCTGGATTGATCCGTTTGATGATGGCATGCTCTAGATCCCTGGGGAGGTTGTTTAAGTCATCCTCATCTCTGACAGGCCATTCCTCCGGTGGGAATTGTCCAGAGAATGTGGCATATTCTTTCTTCGACTTGTTCTCCTTCTTCCCAGTGTTTCGTCGGAAAAGGTTAAGGCCAAATTTGCGGCCAGCTTTCTCCTTTTCCTTGCGGCTTGTGTTGGTGGATTTACTAATCTCACTGGCCTGATAGTCTGCAGTAGACGTGGACTGGTGCTGAATGGAAGGTTTGTGTTCTTTGGGCCACTTGAGGCTTTTTCCAGTGCACTCACTGATGCTGATGGATTGGTGATCTTGCACAGATGGAGGTACAATGGAGGGAGGGGTGAAGCAGCTACAGGACTTACAGTGGGCCATGGCAGGAACCTCAGTGGAGGTGTCCATGCAGCTCTCATTGCTCACCAGATATGTTATGGGAGGAGGTGATGGCAGGTCATTGTCGCCAGCACTCCACCAATTCCTCTCTTTCACCATGTTGTTGGTAATGAAGTATGTTTGAGGGGTGACTACAAAGTAGCCCTCGCCAGTGTGATAGATCTTCCTCTCCTTAATAAGAGTTCCCAGAGCACTGTACAGGATGTCTTGAGTGGGAATGGTCATACCTGAAACAAATATTATTGGTATGAATATAGCCGTTTCATAAGGAATATTAATTAAAATAAAAATGCCATTAAGTAGTGTAAAAGTAAGCACAGTAAAGTAAAACATGATGTAATATTGTGTTACCTGGGTGTGCTTTCATCATGTGATTGATCAATGCCTCCTGATTAACAACCACATTGGTGGCATTCATGTCTGATATGACAGAGCACAGAATTTCAGACAGTGGAATAAACTGAGACTGGGAAATTGGTGACATCTGCACAGGGGACAGATCACCTGTGAAAAACAAAATATGTAAAACATGGTCTGTTAAAGTAGTCATTTAAAAGATGTATTTTATATACATTTTTACACATAATAGATTATACAAATATTCTTTAATGGGCAAAGAGCCTCTTAAGTATACAATGAGACATGGCAGAAAGAAACGAATCCTGAAATCCACAAAGGACAAAGTTTTAAGTTACACTGGTTACACATTTAGTAGAATATTTAGATGAAAACACAACGAGAAAATATGGGCAACTAATCTTCAAAACAAAAAAACATTTCCAGGCTTTTGAAGAATGAAGTAAGTTTTTTTATCTCTGGACTGCTTTGTAGCTCTCAGAGAGAGATAATACCACACAAAGAATTTCTAAACAGTTGCATTCAAATAAAGTGTCTGCTTTGTTTATGAAGAGCTCAGTTGTTTATGTGTCCTAAAGCATAGTTTGCTTGTAGGCAAGTAGACAAGGACCGATCAGAGATTAAAACTTGCTGATTGCGGAAATATTGTGGAAAAACAACTTATAAGTAGTCAAGTATTCATGTCAAAGCTGTTTATTGCATTGTTCACATCTAATGCTTTTTCAAACTTCAGAAGTAAGTAGATTTTTTAGCTAACTGTGACCATGGATAGAGCCAAAGTATAGATTATTAACTAAGAATGACTACATTAAATGTTGGACACTTGCCAGTACTGACTTTCTATTTTGTTGTTGATTAATTAACCCAAGCCCAGGTAAAACCTACTCCCACCATAGAGTTCATCAGTAACTAAAGGGCCAAACTGATGAATGATCAGTTTCCCAAAGATGATGGGAAATGTTATTGGCTGATTCATATACATAAAGCTTATCATATTTTGTCATAACACATAATGTTGCTAGTACGTACAGTTGAAAAACCATCACATATGGTGAGTCATGTTTATTTTATATTTTTGCCACATATCAACTGCCAGATTTCTTTTTTGTGTGTCTCTTTTTACTTTCTGCAGGCACTACTGTTAACATTTGTAACCGCTGCACTTGGACAACTTGATATTGCCAGTGTCTATTGGCTATAGGACTCCTATGTACACAATAAAAAAAAAAATAGTAATAATAATAAGAAATAAAACTGCATTAGACAGTTTTACAAGAGCCACTCCTATTCCTGACCTGCACATTTAGCTTCATTCATCTATTAGTTCCTATTAAATGTAAGACTTTCTGCGTGCTTAGCAACTAATCCATTCTACTTTGTTGTAGGGGAGCCCAGAAATAATAGTAAATTGAAATGTCTACTTTTGACACTGTTTTCCATGGGAAAAACATCCTATCTAGGGTCACAAACAGGATACATCCTGTCTAAGGTCTCTGACCACATGTAGTTTGAGAGGTGTTAAAAAAAAAGAAAGGAAAAGACTGATGCATGCACCAGATAAATCAATCCTTGTCGTCTTCTTTAATTTTCCGGGAAGTGGTGTAAAACTTTTTTTAGCAGTAAGTGAGTTCAAATATTCTTTTCAGAGAGAAAGTGGGAAACGTTTTGCACAACAATTGAAAGTTCCAGAATCAATTGAGCTGACGTAGGCATGTGGTTGTTACTAAGGACACATGTACCCTTAATGCCTGTCTCCAGGGAAACACTTAGGGCTCATTGTATCATGAAGCTGTTCTGACAACATTAAGACTTTTGTCACAGGAATAGCTCACCAGATACCATGGCAGCCCTGTCCCATTGCAAACAGCGGAAAGGAAGACGTAGAACGGGTCTTTATTTTTAAAATACAAATGAGTCTAAAAAATAACTAGCAGTTGACATTTAAGCATAAATTAATTAGAGTAAACAAGATCTGAAAATCACATGTGAATGCCTTGTGCATGGCTACTCAAATACACATTTTGTCTTTATCACATTACCCTACAGCTCTTGCCGCTCATCACACAGGTCATAAAAGGCCACTTTCATGATACTGAAATGACAAACAAGGCTGTGAGATCACTTGACCACACAAAAAAATAAACAGTAAATAAAGACGATTATAAATTCGACATAAAATATGGGGGGAAAAAAACAATACGAAATAAAAACATATTACTTAATATTTTTAGACATTAAAACATGATCTACAAGATCCACAAAATACTGAAATATCTTCATCCTTTATACATTTAATAATATTGTATTATTGTTTAATGGGAAAATTTCCACACACATGGTTTTAATAATCAACTTTAAGTGCATTTGAATATTTTTTTAATAACTGGTTTGCATTTACACATTTTATATACAAAAAAGAAAATAAATAAAAGTGTGCATTTTCATGTCAAGAAGCAGACAGGTTAATCAAAACAACTTAACTACTGTTCGAGATTCTGTTAAAAACAACTTGGTCAGCTGTGGGCGTCAAACTTCACGGAACAAAACCACAGAGGTAATTAACGTGCAAGTGCTCTGTTGATTCAAGCAACACACATATACACCACATATAAGATGTTCTGCAGTACCCATGTCCTTGTACTAATAAATATTACTTACATTATCCTCTCTGAACCACCTTAAGTGGCTAAAACAACAACAAGCCACAGTGGACTGAAGTGAAAGAAGGCAGGGGGAAAAGAAAGTGAATTAAAGGTAACTTGATAACGCCACACATGTTGTTACACCCCCTATAGGCAACTTCCTGCCTCGGAGGAATTCTGTGCTTCATGGGTGACTGAAATCATATGCTTTATTAGGTGTCATACATTAAATATTAAATTATATTTAAAGTGCTTAAAAGCCAAATTAATATAAGTACACTGAAGAATTCATTAGGTTTTAAACATTTTGTCCCCACATGACATTGATTACTTTTTTACTATACAAACATGTCTTTTACAAAACCATCTAAAGACCAACAACAACAAAAATCCTGCATTATATAGGGGTTATCCGTGGTTAACCAGAACAAGAAATAGGTAACATATGGTGGTAACAATATATTACACGTTTTTAAACCCCAATTATTTGGACATTTTTGTGGCCTTTGCTCGGTGATAAAAATGTCTGAGTGACCTTAGAAAGTCAAGAGGCATTTTTTAAGACATTCAAGTTCATGGTTCAAGGAAACTGGGTTGAGTGAATGGTAAACTTCAAGCACACTTTGACTTCCCAATACAAGAGAATAACTGTTTGAATTAGAAGAGTCTTAGTCACATACACAATTTCTTCAGAGTCTTAAAAGCAATTTGCAAAGAGGTACATACACACTTATGCACCACACAGTCTCTCATATCTCCAGAAATGCCCCATAGCCACCTGAAGTTATGAGGTACTTTAAAAGATCCCTACCGGGCCCTCTTAAAGTGCACCTGAAACACGACACTCTACCGCCAAAAAATTATGCATGCATGGTTACATTTTCACATAGAGGTCAAAAACAGGGTGATGCATCTATGGTTCCTGGTTACACCTTTTACTATGAAGGTTTTACAATGCCTTGCCTGCCATGTCCCAAGTTAAAAAAGGCCCATAAATCTAAAGAGGCCCTAAACATTCATCCCTTTCAGTCAGTTACTAACATTCTTGATTGTTAACACACCTCTCACAGAAGGTGTCTAGTGTAGTTTTTAAATCAAACACCTGTCTTTAAATGTTAAATTGTCAAATGTTCCTACGGAAAAATTAAGTTCTTCTACCAATCCTCCCACGCAGGCATGATGGATGAACTTTGACTGATTAAAAAGCCATTTAACAATGTTTACATTCTTCATGATACCCGGTGATATTGTGAACTCCCGGAGAAACTGCTTCACGCTGATAACAATGCTGACGAAATATGTCTCCATGTTTATGCTGTCATTTTGAACAAATGGTATGCGATTAGTAGGTACAGCCGTTTCAGTGATTGACACTGACAAACTTACAACGAAAATGAGTGACTAAGCCGATATTTTGACTTTGTGAGAAGTCACAAAGCCCCTCATGTAAACATGTTCTGAAAGCCCCACCAGCTCGCTCTGCTGTATTGAAGAGAATAATGTTTTGTACATAGCATGCTGTATCAGGTCTCCTGAAAGGAGGTCATTATCAATTGGCAGCATCTCTCAAGTTTCAAGCCAAAAGACTAGGGACTCTTTTGAAGTTGATGCAAACAGGCCGTGTTACCTGTCACAGGAAAAAGACATGTTTTTAGACCTTTCGTCTATAGAGCAAGAGTAACAAATATCATATGGCATCAAACGTGATGTGTTTGGAATAACAATGTCTACACTACCTTTCCAAGTTATTTTACTTTGACTTTGAGCAAGCATTAAATCAATCAAGTGGCAGTATTAAGATATTTATGTTACAGATTATTTATATTAAAAACGCTGTTCTAACCCTAACCCTACCCTAACAGTCTCTGAGAGTTAGTAGACATGTAGTTGCAAATTAATTAGATTTAGCTAGTTGACATGGAGTTACTTATAGTGTCTAAAATAGACTATCATAATAAAGTGTGTATTCCCCAAGGAATGTCCAGGATTTAGTTTGATTATTAGCTTGAAGAGATATGAAGTGTTTCGGTCTCTATACTATTCCTTCTAGAGAACGACCGATTCATCGGCCGGCCGATGTATCGGGCCGATATTTGCGTATTTTTTGTGTATCGGCATCGGCCG
>JAUMHR010000063.1:6444244-6454730 GCA_032361145.1 Enteromius fasciolatus | reverse complement strand
GGCTGTCAAAAAAAGACACAAACATCAAAAATAAAAATTAACTACGAATGAAACTGGTACGTTCCATTGCCGTTTTGGCTTAAACAACATGGCATTTTTGGTTCTGAACATAGATGCAGGCTTCATAGAAACATGAGGTGAATATTTTGTGCTCCATTAATAATTATCAAAGCCATGTGGGTTTAGAAATACACGAATGTGGGAAAATACAGTATAGTCATGAAAATAGTGGCTTGACATGAATAGAAATGTATTTATTACATTTTAAAGAGAACACAAAAGACAAGCCTTAAAATATAAACTGAAAAGGTCAAAAGCTCAGCAGACCGCATGAACAATCCGTCTTTTCACTTAATGTATACATTGATAATCAAGAGGACAGAGAGGGAGGCAGACTCATTCATCATCCCATCTGCTGATGGGTAATCACAGCCACTAACTCTTTCCTGCTGACTAAACACAAGCCTAGAAAAACACTGCAAGTATTCAAAGTACTGAAAGAGTGTCACTTCTAAAGCAATGTTTGGAAAAAAGCTCTTGGAGGTGCTACTTACAGTTATACATATCACTTTAATATTTTCATCAATCCAGACCTAAATCATTGCCAGCACAATGTCCTTGCACCATCAACAGACGCCTGAGAAATAAAACGACTCTTTGGTACCACCCTGAGAATAAAACAAGGGATCGGCTCCAGTGGCCAAGCTATAAACCCGGCTGGTGGACAAACTATAAAGGACATAACTCAGCACTATGGGATCTAGTGAATGGGTAATAAATTACAAAAGACACTGAGTCTGGGAATATGTCACCAC
This sequence comes from Enteromius fasciolatus, assembly GCA_032361145.1. Lineage (NCBI taxonomy): Eukaryota > Metazoa > Chordata > Actinopteri > Cypriniformes > Cyprinidae > Enteromius > Enteromius fasciolatus. The sequence continues at coordinate 6,453,915 of JAUMHR010000063.1, read as the reverse complement.
AGCGGCCAACCTGAGGTCTTGGCATTTTTTGTGATGTGTGAAAGTGCTTCTAATTTGCGACTGAAAATGAAAAACAAACTGGGTTTTAGCTCCCATCTCTCTCAGTCCCATTATTGTGTGGTCCTAGCTAAACAATGCCCTAGTTACACACTGTGTGTTAACATGCACCTTCATCGCTTGTGACAGCAAGAGCAAATGGCGGTTCTTACAATCTGCTTGGTGTTGGCGGTAGGCAAACCAGACACCTCCCGGAAGCAGCGACACCTGAGGCAACACAAGTCCACACTGTCACAAAAGGCCTGTCAACATGTGACCAACGAAAACAATTTCATCCCCACTCAAAACACAATAATAGCCAACATGAATTTTGTAGCCACACCAAATCAAGATGCGCCACTTTCTTGGTAGTTAACCACTTCGGCTGAAACTGAGCGCTGAGAATTGAGTCAGGGGAGAGAGCGGGGTTACACAGCTCCACAGAAATCATATTTCCTGTCATCTGGAAATAATGCACTCATGTTGCATGCACACAGTTACGCCTAAAGCAAGCTGAGGTCTCAAAGGGAATTGTTGGTCAGGTTAGGTTAAGAGGCTACCTTCTAGAGTGAACTCAAATTATGTGGTTTTCTATTATAGCTTGGGAAAAACAATCTAGGGACCTTTTCAGTGAGACAGAAGAAGGAAAAGGCATTCATGAGGACAGTGAAGAATTTGGATCTCCTATAGAGTGGACCCCTATAGAGATCCGCTGGGGAAATGTCTAGGTGCACCACTGAAGGTTATATTTTCATTTTCTAATAAAATCTGTCAACATCTGTGATCTTTGAGATATTAAAAAGAAAAAAATCATTTACAAATTTAAAACACATGCCAAGTTTTAAGAAATTAATGTTGGTTTCATTTTTTTTTCTGAGAATATTTAGTGGTGTAACCATAAGCAATAGATGTTTTTGTACTTTTTAATGCAAATTAATCATAATGTTCAGAAAGAAGATTGCCTTTTCACAAAAAACATGGCCTACACACTAATAAGGGTCTATCTTTCTATTCCATCCATCCATTTATATATTTATTTAGCATTTTATTTGCTTTTCTTAATGCAGACAAAGGTTTTTTAAATATTTATATGCTGTTTTAAATAAAACAAAGCTTTACTAGTTATCTTTGAAATAACTAAAGCTGATGCCTTAAAATAGCCTATAATAAATTAGAAGTACTGGACCTGGACACAGAAACGTGTCAATCCTTTTTAGGGTCCTATTATTGGTCAGAAAAGCGCAAACAATGAATGTCTCCTTACTCAACATGGCTCAAAGTGGTCTCTACAAATTTGACCATGTCACTGATCAACAAATATTGAAATCCAAAGCTTTCCTCAGATTTGCTCTTATGCAATGCACTGGTTCTGATCAAATTCAGGTAAACCTGCAGTGTGACCATCCCATGGGCTGTAAACAAAGCCTTTTGACTATCTCAAAACAGCGGACCAAATGCTGATCACCTACCCACTGCTTTGATAATGTATCCTTTGGGCGACCTCAGCGCCCTGCGCATCCACGCTTCCCTCAACACCTCCAAGTTATTGGCATTGCCCTGGACGAGAAGCACGGAGTTCTCCAGCCATCCCTGGAAAGAAACTTCCGACACCGCTTTCACGAGTCTTTTATTCCAAAAGCTTCGCGAATTTTGCGATTTAAAGTCCGCAAACACATCCTGTCCGCTGGTGCGGCTCGCGCTGTATTTGCTGTCTTCGTCGCGGCAGAGCACAACCGCGAGCGACGCGGCTGACAGTTGGACCAAGCGGTGCTGTACAGACATTTCTGCCCTCAAATGAATCTCAGTCTACATGTAGTCTCAGGAATAAGCCCTCATCATTCGGTTCGCTAAATCCATCGATTGTAGTGTGTCACGTTTCTGGAGGGCAGGACGCCTCGTCTGCATGTGTGCACTTTGGTGTCTGCGCTCCCAAGGCAACCGCCGCTGCTGACGAACTGACGCAGGGGAGGCGCGCAGCAGCGCACCAATCAAAACTCTTCTTTAATCAAATGGGCGTGTTCGCGTCTGGTCTGCCATTTAAAAGAATCTACAGGTAGCAAACAGGAAAATAGCTGGTTAATGTGACGCTTTATGCAGAGATTTTGTTTTACACCACTACAACATTAATCAAGTGTGACAAACAATTTTGCTTCAGTTTCAGCAGCACACAAGCAAAATCACTATGATCTACCTTACATTTTCAAAGTCAAAGAAGCTTTATTGTCACTTCAACCATTCACTGTAAAAAAAACATAGGCCTACGTAAAATTTACGGTAAAAAAACGGCAGCTGTGGTTGACAGAATAAAACCGTGAAAAATACGGTAACAATATTTTTTTTACGCTTAAGGCTATGTTAAATTTACAGTTAAATACCGTAATTTCTAATAATAAACTGTAATACTATACTGATATAATGTTAATATACCAATTTAATAAAGTAGTGAAATTTATTTTGTACCTTTGAAATACACTGAAACCTACCAAATGCAGATGATGAATGATCAGAAAGTCCATTTAAATAGTAACATATATAGAAGGAGCTCAGCGTCATTCAAACACTAAACACCATCATTATTACACTGAAATGTGCAATAAATATTCATTTAACAACATTACATGTAAAATTCAACCCTAATAAACATAACTACTTATTTAACTAAGAAGAAACATACTTATTTCGAAGAAAAAACATCAAATTCAAACAAAATTTAAAATGCAATGCAGGGAATTCTGGGAATGTCAGTTTATAGTGTTTCCCTGTACCATTAACCATTTAACGTAGCATTATCGTTAAAATCACAGCCATTTTTATGTGTACTGCATCTGCTATATACATGTATATAGCACATGCAGTACACATAGAGGTGAAACAACGTTCCTCCTAGACCAGTGGTGCTACACAGAACACAAGTACAGAGATACAGACATACATGGGGCTAAACATGGAGGGAAGAAACTGAGTTTATTTTTTTATTCCAGTCAATATTTCAAGGCTGGTTGTCTTACATTTTAATAAGGAACAATAAAGAACCTTTTTTTAGTTAGATATTCCTCATGTGACAACTAGCCCCATTGTCTTCTACATGTCCCATATCACGCTATCATCAGCAATGTGTCGTGTAATAATAGATAATGAATACTGAGGCTAAAATATCATGAATTGTGTCACATTTTTCTATAGACAGACTGTTATTTTGAAACCTGTGCAAATTCAAGAAATAATTTTGAAATCTGAAATCCTGTACAAAGTTTTAGCTCATGCTTTGTCTCATATTTAATGACTGAAATCAAACCTGAAGGACTAACATATGACAGACAGATCAAAAAGTGGCTGAAATGTAAGTATGTCCATAGGGCGAAGGTCTAGCAGTGGAACAGGATATAGTGTTTCCTTGGGGTATGTAAAGAATACATTCCCTCTTCCCACAATAAATCATGTTAAAGGTAGACGTGCATGACCGCACACTCTTTGGAAGATTGCCATACAACTCATTTAAAGACCCCTGTCAGTCCTCATGTTCAATGAATAAGACTTTGTGTCTTCATGCATCTGTGTTTTAACATGAGTCAAAGCATCTGTTCTGACCACAACCACATCAGGATTGGTCATTTTCTTTGTATATATCCAGTGTCTCCAAGGTCAGTTTGATTCAAAGCTTTTATACTTAGGCAACGAATTCAGCAGAACCAGAATCGATATGCTTTTTTTAAAAGAAAGCATATATTTCATAATGCATTTTACATGTGTGTGTGTTTAGTGAAGAGTTTATTTGCGAACACAGATAACTGTTTATTTATTTATTTTTATTATTTATTTATACATTTTTAAACCTAATCAAAATAACCCAACTGCAGTTTGATTAAGATTAATGCACAATGAAAAAAACACGATTTTTGATTTCGTTTTGTTAAAATTATTAAAAATGGAGTAATCGGTTTTTGCAAATGAGCTCCTCATATATTCCCAACACCAGAGGTTTTAAAATTCTGACTTCACAGATGTTTCATTATCTTTTCAGAAGGATTTTGGGTATTTGTTAAGTTTAGATGTCCACAGGGGGATGAAATGGAGTAAATTACCACTAGAGCTAATGGACTGGTGAGTATTGTTGATCTATTATTTTAAAACACACACACACACACACACACACTTGAAAATAGTATAGCCTAAAGTGTGATGTTAGAACATTTACAAATTGCACAAATAAAGTTGTTAGAGTCATATTTAATCAGTTTCCTTGGCTTTGACAGTGATTTTCCTTTTTCAGACTGAAACATGACTCCTTCATTACTCTTTCATTATGAGTGCACATGTACCCTTCTGCAGTAAACCACATCAAAGACACTCTTCACTGCTTCCTGTTAAAAACTTTATGGTGTGATCTGATGTATAAAAGGCAGTTAAGAATTCCATTAGACGTCAGAGAAAAATCAATGAAGAGCGTTTCATCAAAATGAGGTTTTGACTGAGCAAATTTAATTTGTGACATTTTCTTTATTATGAAAAAAATCCAAGGAAGAGCTACCATTAACACTGCTTATAAATATTCAAAGCATCCATGCTAGTACCATATAGAAATGAAGAACACGCACTTTACCGTTTTACACAAATTATGTTTACCATCCAGTATAAGTGACTCCAGTTCTGAGATTTGCCCATATATTAAGCCAGTAAGGGCACTGGTTGAACAAATGTTTATTTAGACAGTCTAGTCTACAGGATCTCAGGCTAAATAACTATTTATTTAAGGTCAATTATTTTAATAACAAAAAAGGTTGTATCAGTAAATATGTCTGTGATATGAAAGTCATTGAAAATGATACAATATTTATCAAAATGTCAATTCTATTGTGATTTTATTATCATTTTTGGTTATTTTTAAATTCAAGGTGTCCATGTTAGAGTGTAATTATACACTTAAGTACTACTAATAATGTGTACTTCCTGTATGGCTAGAGTTTGGTTAGGGCTTGTCTTACGGTTACTTGCATGTAATTATGCATAATTGTTATTATGGTAACACTTTACAATAAGGTTCATTAGTTAACATTAGTAATGTTCATTTCAGAATTTACACAAGTTTTCTTTGTTAACATTATAGTTAATGCATTAACATGAACAAGCAATGAATGACTGCATTTATATTAACTAACATTAACAAAAAAACATAAAATTGTAATAGATGAAGTGTTCATTGTCCATTTACGTTCAATAATACATTCATAAATGACATCTTATTGTAAAGTGTTACCGTTAGTATAACAGTAAGTACATGTAACGAGTAACAAAGGCACCTTAATATAAAGTGTCTCCCAATATTTTATTTTATGTCAAGATAAATTTAGCTCAGAACCTCCACAGATGTCGTCAGATACAGAAAGTAGCCTAGTGCTACACAAAATTCTTCCCAACTCTAAAGAGCTGTTATACAAACATATTCCTGAACACGGTAATGTTCACAGTAGAGTGAGAGTTTGAACTCAAGCGCTAGAGTAATTGTAGGGTGTACAACAAGACAGGAACACACACAGGCTCTACTGCAGGTGCATCTAATAATGTCTGTTATTAGGGGTTTGCTCAGTCCTTTGAATGTTTCAGATGATTATAAAGTTATATCTCGTATCTCAGATTCCTGTGCCGTATCATCTGTCACCTCATAACTAGTGTCCAGTCATTGACTTCCATTTGCTTTCATGAAGAATTCTTTCAAAAAATAACCACCCCAAGGAACAATCAGCCTTCCTAATGCCTTGTAAAACACAACTTCAAAGGTAGCATGTATTAGAGGTTTCTTAGGTGAATGCTGGTATGTTAAAGGACTCCTGCTGCTTCCAGTGACCCTGCACCAGGGTGACTACATCCATGCAGGAACTGCCTCCCTCGGACTTCCTGTTCTGTGTTAGTGCTTTTCACATCAATGAGGGAGATATCCGGGTCAGTGCAGTGTAGGATTACACTAAAATGCACAGACGTCTTATTTAAACGTCATGAGAGACTCCACACGTTTTAATGCAGTTAGATGAGGTAGATACAAATATATAAAGTGCTTTGTCTTCATTTTAAGCTGACCGTATGAATTACGAAAGTTTGAGGTCAGTTTTTTTTTATTATAATTGAAAGTAATATCTTATATATATATATACATAAAAGTGACAGTGAAGACATTTCTAATGTTTAAAAAGATCCAGTAATCCTGAAAATTGTGCCTTAAAGTATCCCCAAAATTATTAACAGCACAACTTTTTTCAACGTTGAAAATAATAAAGATGTTTCTTGAGCATCAAATCAGCAAATTAGGATAATTTTTGAAGGATCATGTGAATACTGAATACATCAGGGTTTTCTGTCACAGGAATGAATTATGTTTTAAAACGCATTAAAATAGAAACCTTTAATATGTTCTAACATCTCACAGTATTTACTGTATTTTACTGTATTTTGATCAAATAACTGCAGCCTGAGCACAAGAGACTTCTGGTGGTGTGTATCTGATGGTGAATCTTCATTGTTGACAGTGGGTTTATATTGTACAAAATGGCTTCCTTTTGGACTGTTTAGACTGAGAAATGGTCAGTGACGCTCAAAATCAGCCTAGCGACTAGCAGGAAAGGACTTGTGTTTTCCTGTGTTTGTTTCCATTGTTGCCTGGTGTATAGACTGAAACATACATTGCGGAAAAGTTATTGTAAATAACACGGTGGCTGGATACACAGAGTATGTTTTATACAATCTACTGTATCTCCGGCATAAGACCATAATATAAAAACATACAGTACCTAAACTAATGAAATGACTAACAGAGTCACCTCTTGAGAAGGTATTAGAACAAGAAATCAAGGTACCTCGTGTCAGCCATGTAGACAACACAGGGGTGTGGTGTTCCCTCTGGGAGATGCCAACGAGCCAGTCAAACACAAACGCACAGGTTTCTCACACTGTAACCCAGTATTCCCTTGCCTTGGAGCCAGGAAAAAGGATAATTTCCTCAACAACTGCTCCACTTTGCTTGTCCCTGGGGTAGTCCAGCTGACTAAGAACTGCATACAAGCGCCTCTCAAACACTGGAGGGCCTGGCAGCTGATATAATGCCACTGGCACAGATGCCCTTCGATGGTCAAACATCATGTAAGAGGGCCGGTTTCATGTTTCTTTGACAGTTATGTGGACGATCAAGTGAAGAAATAAAGAGAAGCAGATTCCTAAGTGGTATTCAAAGATGGGTTCCACATGGTATGAGAATATTGCATTCTCTACATCAGAGTGAAGTGGTGATTTAGTGCTGCCGCTCTTCACCAAGCATGCAACGTGTAGTCCAATTTGTGAAAGAATCCCTTCATAAATCATTTTTAAACTAATCATTGCAAGATTTGAGATTTTGAGTGACTACTGAATCTAAACATGATGTCTCTCAATCATTGTTTCAACATATCCAAGAGACTGCATGTCATCTGTGCAACCTATGCTTATGGATAAACATGCAAGGATATTGCTAAGGCAAACCCAATGTAAAAACAGGACCACAGAAAAAAACACAAATTTAATTGACTACAGTAAATTTAAACAAAAAAGGTTTTTGCTACATATTTTGCATTTCTATTATAAAAGCTACCCAGATTAAACAGGATGAAGCTATAGTTACTTTGCTCATTATTGGGTTAAAAAGGAAATTTAAGCAACAAAATAAACACTTTTTGAAATTAGGGTTTTAGTAAGATTTTTAAATGTTTTTGAAAAATTATTTGATGCTCACCAAGGCTGCATTTTATAAAAAAAAAAAATAATAATAATAATAATACAGTAAAAATAATAATATTGTGAAATATTATTACAATAAAATTGAACCATTTTGTATTTAAAAATATATATATTTTATGTAATAATTCCTGTCATTCTTCAGAACTCAATTTAATAGCAAAAAAGCATTGCAGCTTAATATTGTTTGTGAAAACCGCAATACATTTTTCATGACTCTTGGAAAAATAGAAACACTTATTTGTAGTAAAATTAATTTGTAATAATTAGGGTCACTTTGATCAGCAATGCCTCCTTTCTGAACAAAAGTACTAATTCTTACTGACCCTAAACTTCTGAACAGTTTTGTACACTATTCGTACACTTCCTCTTTTTCGACGTCTAAAGCCACAAAGTCAATTATATTTCCAAGAAGTCAAGCAAACAATTACAAAAACAGAGAAGCATGACATGTTATGAAAAGCTGTCACAAAGTCTCCAGAGCCTGCATTCCATTGTCATGATAATTACACCTTAGCACAAGCGACTTGTTGGAGGCGTTGAGACTTTGAGCAGCAGGAGCAATGAAAAGAGTGATAGTGTGAGGAGGAGGAGCAGAGGGGCTCGCACAAAGTGTGGGGTCTTCTGAAACAAAGCTATGTGCGAAAACAGGGGGAAGGGAAGGAGAACGTCAGCACAGACACACACAACTCAGACAGAGATGAGGGGATAATGGGTCTGACCTCAGACAAAGGGGAAACATTAGCCTCTATATGCCACCCAGCAACGGCAGACAACAGGAGCCTTCCAGAAACAAAAGGAGTAATGGTGAAACATCTACGATCAACACCTTCACTGATCGTTTAAATACACAGGACAACATTTGCCAAGAAAGTCGCAGTTTTTGTCCTGAGGAAAATGAGTAGACCTCGCTGTTTAGAGAGAGAAGTGATTGTTAGATGAGGGGAGAGTCGTAACATAATCTCAAATGCTCCTATAACAGATGCAACCGAACTCTCCACCCAAGAGAGGAAAAAGCGCCGCAGCTTGAATTCAAATAAGCTGATTGTTCGCGAGTCCAGTGTGAGAGTGTTGCCCCTCTGAAGGAAAGAGAAGCTGATTGTACCATGGCTCTCTAGTGTGTGAGTGTTAGCCAGACTGCAGGGGGAAGGTGGAGGGCACAAAGGCCCTCTGTCTCAGGGAACGAGCGGGTTTACCTGCACCGGCTTTGATTTCACAACACCGCCCGCTCCTGCTGCTGCAGCTGGCCTGCCGACTGAACCTGGGCCAGATACAGTGTCTTTTCAGTGTGGACAATCACAAGAGATGGACGCCAAACCGGACTGGTGCTCATGTTATTATGGTTTTTAAAATCACGTCATGTAGTGTGAGGTTTAATGTCATGTTTACTCAGGGTCAGGGTTGCAGGGTTTTAATTTTGTGGTTAATCACTCACCCCATGTCGTTCCACACCCTTAAACGCTTTGTTCATCTTTGGAACACAATTGGAGAAACCCTCTAAAGTGTTGATACACAGGAGTTACTCATTAAAATAGTCTTTGTCATGATTAAATTCAACCCCCCCAAAATTACCTGGTTCTTCACTGGAACAAATTTGAAGACATTTAGCATTACATCACTTGCTTACCAATAGATCCTCTGCAGTGAACAGGTGGCGTCAGAATGAGAGTCCAGACCTCAAACCATTGCTTCTGGGTAAAATACTATCTATTCATAATACTGCTTTCTCCGGTGACAGCCTTGACTGAAACATGAGAAAAATATGGTTATGGGTATCGTGTATGCACATATCAATACAGTGTCGTTTTTGTCACACTGCACAATAACTACTATTTTTATTATTGTAAGGGGTAGGTTTAGGGTTGGGGTAGATGTTAATA
>JAUMHR010000063.1:6421081-6431503 GCA_032361145.1 Enteromius fasciolatus | reverse complement strand
AGCAGTACAGTCTCTTGTTGTGTTCACGTCATTTTACTGATGACTGCTTTTCCAATCTTGGAGTACAACACGATATTAATCTCAGGATTGCTTGTTTTGGTTCAGCTCACAGAACTATTTATTTTTGAATGACCCATGGAGAAAATGAATGGGACAAACTTCAAAAACCAGACCCACAAAAAGGGTCAGTTGTCAATGTTTTTCTATAAGCTCACTGATTAGCAATTTGCTGGATTACAATGGACCCTTTTCACTTTTCTGGCATTCTCAGTAGCAGAAGTCATCATAGTTTTTTTTTTTTATTTCCATTTGATCAGTATAGAAAAAGATAAATTTCATGAATATCACAAATATTCACAAAAGTGGCAAATTTGCCATTACGTCATTGTGTTAAAAACAGTGGCGTTAACTTGTTTTCTGAAATGTAATACCTAGATAAAACTATAGTCTTATAAATGAATATAACATTAAAAAACATAAAATAAATATATTACATTATTATCTGTGGAAATGCAGCATCACAGGTTTTGAAAGGGGTCATAGTAATAACATCCCAGACATAATAATAATACAGTCCCAGACACCGTAATGTTGTCCATTCCTGTGAAATAAAGCAAAAGTGCAAAACAATTCTCGTAAAATAGCACCCATGTTAGTGATTGTGTTGTCGTTAGTCATGTAATTCAGAGAGCTATACCTTGATGAGGCGGGCAGGGTGCTGGAAGGAGTCTCTCAGCTCTTGCGGATCTTCTGCCAGAGCACAGGACTTATGATACAGCTCATCTAGACTAGGGTTGGCCAGCAGCATTACCTATAACAACCATCAACATTAATCACGACTGTCATAAAAACCCCTAAACAAAAACTAGTAAGAAGCTTTATGCTGAAAAAGAATTTAACAACACATTATGTGGGGGCTTTACCTTTGCGCTGTACGTGTGATTGGCATCAGGTGGGTCCAGCACAGCAGTGTTCTTCACCAGAGAGTCCACCTCTTTATGCATGATGTGGAAGTTGCAGTAATTTCCAAAGGTGAAAGGTCGTGTTAAGGGAAAGGCGTCTACCCAGGTAAACACAGCGTCAAAAAAGTCACTGGGGATGTAGAGGCTCTGATACCTCCGCCGCAACTCCATCATGTCACAGTTGTAACTGATGAGAATAGAGCATCATATGGAGTCATGCCAAACATAGACTCAACAGACATCTAAACAACACTAAAAAGTGAATTATAATAAAGCAGCTTAATTATATTCCAAGATCTTAGCGTGTCTTTTGATTCTGTGGTGCTCTTAATCCAAGTTTAGTGTCTGTGAAGGTCAGATTTAGTTACTTTTCAAATGAATCAATGTATCTATCTATCTAAAGCTAATACATCCATTCCAGTGGGCCCAAATGTTTTATTCTATTCCTTCCAATTGACATATATCCAGCTTCTCAAACAAGAAAAAAAACGTAGGGAGGTGTTTAAACTGGTTCACTGTTAACTGAATAAATCATTTACATTTGCTATGACTTCGATCTTATGTTAATAACAGGCTGCTGGAGGGGAGTGGATATCATTTCAAAGAAATAAATTCACAATTTTAAATCATTTAATTCTATTACAAAATAAGATATGTTGAGTTTGATTGAATGGCAACTTTGATATAAATGACTGAATGCAACAACAACAACAGATAGGCAGATAAGTGAATAAGTGATTTTAATTGGTTAGAAACCAAACCAAGCCAAACCCTACATTTAAACAAGTTTATTGTCTAATCCAAACTCAATTCCTCGAGGGCTACAGCCCAGCACAACCCTAATTAAACATACCTGATCCAGCCAATCAAGCCATTAAGGCTTTTTTGAAAACCACATGATATGTATGTTGTAGCTAGGTTGGAACTAAACTCTGCAAGGCTGCGGCACTACAGGAACTGAGTTTGACAACCCTGGTCTAATCTATTGCAGCATTGTCTTTGTACTACATATACTGTACTGCAGGGGTGCAACCCTGCTCCTAGTGATCGACTGTCCTGCAAAGTTTAGCTCCAACTCTAATCAAATGCACCTGAAGCAACTAATTAAGTTTTTTAATATCGCTTGAAAATTAATGGCATGTGTGTTTGATTAGAGTTCGAGCTAAACTTTGCAGGACAGTCGATCACCAGGAACAGGGTTAGGCACCCCAGGGGCCTGTACCATGATGGTGGCTAAAGAAACTCAGGGTTACAGAATTAGTTTTGAGTTGACAAAACCAAACCACTCCAATCTGGGTTTGTTGGTACCATGAAGCTGGTCATCAACTTTCTCTGTCAATTCAGGCTTGATCCTGAGTTAATGTAGCATGTGCACATGAAAGTGACATCAGCAATGAGCAGCCAATCAAATGCCTTGAAACTGTGATTCACTTCTCGTGAGAGTCAGTGCAACTCATAGCAAAGATTAAAAGACTGAACAATATAAAGAATTTAAACATTCACACAGCAAGATAAAAAGATCTATCAATGAAAGTGGAAAACTTGTGCAAGTAAGCTGTAATGTTACTTTATAAAGTTTATAATATTTCTAAGTATAACACTAAAATAACATTAAACACTATAGGTAAAACTTAAAAATGTAAACTCATATGTAGTCATGTTTACTTATTTATACTGCATAGTGTCTATGTTTATATTAATTTAAAATAAAAGCCTAATTACTATTAAACTAAACTGGCTTGTGTAATGGATTTAGGATATAATAATCATAAATAATTAAGTAATTATAAAAATAATAATCTCTTAAAATCGGATGATTTTATCTTTTAAAAATGTTTTACTATGTAGCGTCTTTTAATTTGGAGTAAGAGACGCTGGTGTGGTTGCTTTATTGCATCAGACATGTGTCACCTTGCTGGAAACTGATTGGTCAAATTTTGAGATCTCTAACCCAGAACATAACCTGCTCCGGAGCAGGTTAGCAGTGTAGTGTAAGTTACTATGGCGGTGAACACTGCTAAAAGCCAAAGCAATGTCATGGTACCTAAAACCTAGAATTGGTGCAAACTAAACTGAAACTTAGTTGGCTAATCAGCAAAACCAGCTTCATGGTACAGGGCCCTGCTGTACTGCACTGCTGTTTAAAATATTACCAGAGAAAAATAATTGTGAAGAAACACTTTTTTATTCTTCTGTGTCTAGGATGAATGATAATCAACATATACAAATAACCCCCGAAAGAGTGTCTAATTTACAACAAAACATCAAGATTCTTCCTTTACAACACTTAACTTACCCATCGAGAGAGAATTTAGAGAACTGCACAGTATATCTGGGGACGACTCTGCGCGGGCGTCTTGGAGAGCGTTCTCTGCGAGGAGACCGGTCTCTAGAACGCTTCCGTGTCGGGGAACGTTCTCTTGATCTCCTTCGCTCTCTATCTCTTTCCCGACTACACAAACAAAAGAAAGCATGAGCATGTACAGCAAATAAAAATTAATAATACCCAATATTCCCAGACCAAACTACAGAAGCAGTTGTACTTGTTTGTCTGCATTCGTGCTGACCTGCGGTCATCCTTCCTCAGGATGAGTTCTGGTCGGTCGTTGCGGCTGGGGAAGCGGGGTGAGGGGTCTACACGCCTCACTTGTTGTGGTTGAGGCATCATGCGCACCGGGGGCTGCAGCAAACCCCCTGAGAACACAGAGTCTACACAAGACAGAGAGAGAGATGGGAGATTAGGTCTGACCTGTAAAAGTGTGATTCTGTAAGAGATGGAGGGGGCTGATGAACCTTTAGAGGGAGGTTGGGGCAGCAGGGGCTGTGGGGGATTCTGCAGCAGTGGGGCCAGAGAGGCAGCTGAGAGCTGGGCCTGCAGAAGAGACGGAGGAGGTCCCTGGGCCGGGACACTGAACGTGGTGGGCGGGGGTAGAGACTGCAGCATGGTGGGACCGGGTTTCATCATGTTTGGGCCTGGTGGCTGGCTCTGGAAAATACAAGAGAGATGGAACAAAAGAGTTGGGGTTGTTAGCATGTATAAACACCAGTACTATTGTGCAATTGTGTAAATCCCAACATAATTTGTATTAAGTAGTGCTTAATGCTAGAGCTGGGCTATACATTAAAAACTATACAGAGACAGATGTTCTAACATAGATGATGTCAATTAAAGATCTCAAAATTCATGTGTTCAACCTAAAATGTCTCACAAATAAAAGGTAGTAATTTTCAAACAATCTAACACTGTTGGTGTTGTTTTATTTTTTTAACTAATTGAATTTATTGAGTTTATTACTTATTCAGAGTTTACTCCCATCGCAGAAATAAATTACACTTAAAAATATATAAAAATAGAAAACTTTATTACTGCCTTTACTGTAATTTTATTCAAATAAATGCTGCTTTGGTGAAAATTTAAAAAAATGGTACTAACCACAAACATTTCAACGGTATTGTGTATGTATATATATATATATATATATATATGAAAATGCACCAAATACAAGAAAGAAATGACATTCAATTGACATCACCTAGCTCTACAGACACCAAGCCAACATGTATTGTCTAAACACAAACAAATTACTGCACATTAACTCAATTCATCAAAACGATTATGACAGCTTTAAGCTAGGGACTATAAAAAAAAAAACAAGAGTTTAAATATAAAACATTAATCCAGTAGATAATGTTTATGTTTAACCTGTTTTATATGATGATGGAAAATGTGCCTAAATGAGTAATTAAGGAGCACTAAACCCAGTAAAAGAAAAGAAATGGTTAGAAATAGCTGGAGACATAGAAAGCAGAAGCATTACAATTTGCTAGTTTTGGCCCCTGTTTAGAAAAAGAATAGATTTTCCAAATCTTGCTTTATAGAGAAAGAAAGCACAAAAGGCAGTCTCTTTCAAAAGAAAAAGAAAAAGGCAAGCATTCTGGCCATTTTTAAAAAGGAAACAATGTCTCACATATATTGCTAATTACATATAACAAAAAAAACGGCAGTCTGCATTTGCTTTATCATCATGCACCTGCTCAGTGAGACATTGGTGTCTAGGTGTACACAAAAGCACAGGTAACTGATTAGGATTAGAAATACAAAAACAGCAGTAGTAACAATATCAGTCTTTCTTTACGTTATTGAAACTTTATTAATATATTTGCACCCTTATGTCAGTATTATTACTTTTTTTTAATCATTTACATTAATATTTAACCTTAAATTCTACAATTAGCTTTTTGGTAACATTTCTGGTATTAGGTTTTTTACAAAACTCTTTCTCAAAATGTAATTAAATAATTATCTTGGGTAATTACAAAAACTTAACTAAAAAACTAAAACTAAATAAATATGACTACAGCATCCCCCCCAAGACGTTTATTAATAACACAGCAGGTGCGTATTAGCTAAAGATGGAATCTACGGATTGTGAAAAAAAAAATGTAATTACAAATCCAACACGCAAGCTGTGAGCTGTAATACTGGGAAGGGTAAAAAAACTGCAAAAGATACAGGTCTTGGGTGGAAGGAAAGAAACCCAAGGATGTGTGACTATAGCCTGTTTGTGAAACAGGAGAGTGGAGGAGCAGATCAAGCAGAAGACAAAGGGGAGGAGGAGGAGAAAATTTAGGGCGCAGGGGTCAAGTGGCGTGGGTTACATTTTGTCTTGAATCCACCGCAGAGTGCATGTCAGAGTAGCGCTGCATTCCTGCTTCAGAGTAAAAGCTGGACAGCTGTGGGGAAACCTGAGGTAAGGGCTGAGGCGGCTGGTGCTACATGGAGATTGAGAACACAGGAATCAACAGCAGCATCAAGACACACTGTGGAGGCAGAACCATATTAGACTGTACTGCCAGGGATCTTTTCAGACCACGTGGGTTTACTTACCGTTTGGTTGGGCAGCTGAGGTAAGGTCTGGATGCGCTGGGCATTCCACTTGAAAGGCATGTTGGGATTGTAGACAGCTTCCACCAGAACACGATCGCCAACTTGGGGTGTTTTCCCCTTAACCGCACTACACAAAACACACACGCACATTACCCACCTGACCTATAAAGCTCTCAAATGCAACTGCACATTTACAATGTAATGCACCTGAGCTGGAAGAAGACATCCTCGTCAACAAAGCCAAAAGTATCGTGTAGCTTGCTGACGACCCCGGTGAAAACACGCTGCTTTTGGGGTTGGGTCTGCTGCTGGTGACTTGAGCGCGGGGTTGGGTAGGATACGGTTATCTGTGCCGTCTGCTGTGGGTTGGACAAGCTCAGACTAGTGGGCAAAGCAACAGGGGGCTGAAAAATATACACACCACAAGGGTTAGAACATAAACTGATCATAGCTGGCAATGTTACGTTACCATGCTTTGTTGTCAGACAAAGTCTGAAATTTGTCTTGCGTTACAGCAGGTTCACTCACAATAACAAACACTTGGACAAAAACAAATAAATGAATTTAAAGCTCCGAAACAGATTCAAAAGGAATCTCTTGCTTCATTACTTCATTTTAAATATAGTAAATGAATATGCTGAATTTGGAAACACTTTGTACCTGTGATAGCAGGGCCTGTTGGGGTTGTGGAAGCTGTGAGAAATAAAGGAAACAAAAAGCTTAGCTTACGCCAGGACTAGGCAATAGTTTAATTAAGATATTTAGCAACTTTTACAAAAATGCCTTATAAGAAAATATTACAGGTGTGCATCTTCACACAGAACAATATCACGGACATGTTTTAGGATATGTCAGAGCAAGATATTTTCATTTAAGACAGCTCAAACATGCAATTTAGTCTGGGACTAGCTTAAGCCTTGTCTGTGAAACTGGGGGATAAAGTGTTAACATAAATTCATTATGGGGCAATTTCCCAAACAGGTTTTAAGACTAGTCCTAGATTAAAATAAATGTTAGAGCTGTCTTAACTGGAAAAAGCTTGCACTGACATATATTAAAATACATTATTGTCATTGTTTAGTATTAAAATGCTCACAGATAATGCATTTTTGAAAGACATGTTTCTAAAAATTATTAAATGTCCTAAATTAGCAAAGGTCTAGTCCTGGCTTAATCTACTTCCTAACCGGGAAACCGCCCTATATCCATTTAAAAATCGAAATAGATATTATTAATATATTTTAAGCTCCAAATAATACACTACGGCCTGTTGTCACAAACATCACTTAGGTAATGCCAGGATTAGGCTATAGTTCAATTAACACATTTTTTTTAATAAACATGCCTCAGAAAAAAAAATTACTAGTGTGCATCTTGAGACAAAACATAGGCATTCATATATTTCAAGATCAGTCAGTGTATGTTTCTATCAGGTCAATCTGGGAATCATCTTGAGCTTTGTCTGTGAAACTGGGGTATACCATTTAAAAATGTAGGGTCAGTATAAGTTTTTAAAAATGTCTTTGAAAGTCTCTTATACTCATCAAGGCTACGTTTATATAAAAAATAATAAATAAATCAAATAACATATTGTTTTCTATTTCAATGTATTTAATAGCTTTTAAAAACTATATTAATATATTTTAAATTGTAATCCATGAACCTTTAGAAATCATTCTAACATGCTGATGTTTTATCCATGCTGATAAACTGTTGCTTTGTTTAATATCTTTGTGGAAAACAAATTTCTAATCAAACCACACCTACTAAAAGTCCTCGTTGTTAAATAATGCAAAAAGGCACTCATGCACAGCAGCACTTTCCATCTTTAGAGGAACCCTTGTGCTAACTGTAGTGCTTTTAGTTCACCTTTAATGATGTATACATTTATGAACCTGACAGGCTCGTTTATCCAAAGAGACTTGCAGTGCAATCTACTAGCACATACATCAAACCCAAGGCGAAGTAAAAGAGGAGGTGTGGATGAGAGTGAGTGCATGTACCTGATGTGGGACGTTGTAAAGAGTTTGTTGAGGGGGAGGTTGTGGTGGGGGAGCTTGAGGTGGCTGCTGCTGTTGCTGCTGCTGCTGTTGCTGCTGCTGATACTGCTGCAGGGCTGAATTGATCTGCGACTAAAATAAAACACATCAGTGACTCAAGACTGCTTACTGCAGGCTGGGGGAAGGGCTCAGGTTGCAGCACTCCAATACTAAGCACTAGAAATGCAGATGAGTACAATTCAGAATAATGTGCACTGGAGTGAACAGAATGAGATGGGTTTGGTGCAAAGCATACACTGTATGCAAAGTATACTTTGTTACTGTAAGCATACACTGTATACTACTACTACTATTTCTGGAAGATAATGGGTACTATACTAGAGCTGTGTGATTAACTGAAATAAAACCAAAATTACATTATGGCTTTTTGTGATTATCAAATATCAAGGGCTGAGATTTAATATCAATATACATGCTGCATGTTTCAGAGTGAAGGGGGGTATTGTGAGTGGCTTGGTTCACAACGCTTGTGCACACTCTTCGTTCACTCTTAGTTTAAGTTTAACATGCATTTCGGAATGCAACATTTGACAAAAATCACTGCATATTTGTGACATCATATATTAACAATTTATGAAAAGCATTAAGGTAGACGTTTGATGGTTTGCTGTTTAAAAAAGACTTTAAGACATACATTTTATTATTTTACTTTTATAATATGTTTGTAATATAAAATAAATGTATTTTGTGGTTATGTGTAATGTTTCTATAATAATAGTTATCATTTGTATTATTATTAATGATAATAATAATAAAGTTTTCATACTTATTATTATTATTACTTATTATTATCACACTTTAAAATGCAAACACAGTTGTTTTTTGTTTTTGTTTTTCAAAAACATTATAAAAGAAACTATTTTTTCTGCCCAAATCAAGCAGTTGATACTGTACTACCCAGAATTCCAAAAAAAAAGTAATATGCATTGCAAACAGTTGTATGCTACACTGCTGTTACATTTTGCAAAAACATTCTATCAAAAAATTGATTCATTCATCACACTGGAAATGCAAATGATTGTTATTCTGTGTGAATCTGGGATAACCGCACTACAAAACAATATACATACTATATCCTAATCTAGCATGTTCCGAACATAGCCAAAGGATATATTGTGCATTTACTCCAGCTGCATTACTGTGATGCACAGTCAGGGCCTCACCTGCTGTAACGCAGCGGCAGCGGCTGCAGCGGCCTGCTGCTGGAGCGCTGCGGTCTGCTGAGAGAGCTGGTAGTTGGCAGCTGACTGTGTGTTGAGGGAGGCTGCCGCTAAAGCTGACTGCTGAGTGTACATAGGAGACGCTCCCAAGAGGGACGGCTGCTGTACTCCTAAAGCTACGGGAGACATGTGTCAGATTGTAAGGACACTGCAACTGCTGTAAACAACAGCATGAAAACAAGCACAAGCAAACTTTGATCAGTCAGTGAAAGCCAAACAAAAACATCTGGAGCTTTAACCTTCACAATAAGATAAAGCTAGAAATGACGAATGCATGTTAAAGTGAAAAGAATGCAGCGACAATAACTATGATGAATTATGACTTACAGTGTAAACTGTTCAGGTCCAGTGACTGTCCTGAGTGGCCAGGCTGTGAAACCGCTGTTGCGGCAAACTGGGCCGCCCATGGAGGGTTCTTCTGCCCCCCGAACTGGGCCATGGAGACCTGCTCACGTTTTCTGCTGGACCAGGCGGGAGATTATTTCCTGTGGGGGTCGGTAATTAAACTTACTGTGACTACAAGCATAAAACTGGATGAACAGGAACTTCATTATAGTGGCTGCTCGCCAAGACGACACTACTGATAATCACAAGACATACAAAGTCGGTGGTTTTTATCTTTGTTACTTTAACGTCCATACTGCCCTAGACAGACAATAAAAATGCCCTCATATATAAACACTATATATTATTACTACAAATGCTGCAACTGACACATAAATTGGAGCTGTTAACAGATTCAAATAATAAAGCTTACAATTATCCAAACGTTTTTTAAATAGTTAACAGATTTAGGTTATTATATAAGACTTAAACTCAATTAAAAGTCTGTAAAATAAGTTATAAGTGGTGTTTCATTTACACAAAACTAAGAGCTGTGTTTAATTTCAATAATTCAGCATTATCTCACTGCAACTAAGAAGGACATGCTGCCTAACTAGGGATCTTTCCAGACTTTTCAACACAGCTAATGCCATCTGTCCCCTCACTAAATAGTCTGTAACAAAATGATTGTGCGTATTTAATTTCTCAAACAAATAGTTACAACTTAAATAAAATTTAGAAATACAGTAGCTTCAAAGGCGATCTGTATAATTGACTTAAGAGCAAGATTAACGATGTATTTATAAAATAAAATAAAAAACTTGCTGTCTATTTAGTGAGCTTACTACTTTTTGAAACACAGCCAATGCCATCTGTCAGCTGTTTACAACCCCTTCCTGCTTTAAAACTCGGTTTAAGTTTAAATAAACAGCGAATAAGAAACATTAACTGCTTTAAGACCTTTGTTT
>JAUMHR010000063.1:6382264-6400665 GCA_032361145.1 Enteromius fasciolatus | reverse complement strand
GATGGCACATCAATGCGAGCTGTGGCAAGAAGGTTTGCTGTGTCTGTCAGCGTAGTGTCCAGAGCATGGAGGCGCTAGGAGACAGGCCAGTACTTCAGGAGACGGGAAGGAGGGCAACAACCCTTGTGCAAGGAGGAGCACTGCCAGAGCTCTGCAAAATGACCTCCAGCAGGCCACAAATGTACATGTGTCTCCTCAAACGGTCAGACTCCATGAGGGTGGTATGAGGGCCCGACGTCCACGTGCAGGGCGTTTGGCATTTGCCAGAGAACACCAAGATTGGCAAATTAGCGCCCTGTACTCTTCACAGATGAAAACTGGTTCACACTGAGCAAATGACAGAGTCTGGAGATGGCGTGGAGAACGATCTGCTGCCTGCTTTCATCTGTGAAGAGCATGGCGCTCATCTTGGTGTTCAAAAATTGGAGTTACATTGTGTTGTTTAAGCGTTCCCTTTATTTTTTCAAGCAGTGTATTTTTCAAATAAAAGCTCTTGAGCTCTTTCTACTGGCAAGTATACTGTCATCCATGAGTGCACCATTTTTTTGTTATGAACAATTATAATCAGTATACAAAGTCATATAAAAGTATGGTAACTTTTTGTTCTTACCCCTCAATATACACAAGTAGTGCATTAACTCACCATATACTTGGAAAAAAATACAGCATATACAGAAAGTCTGAATAATTCTAATATGTGTCACTATAAGCCAAGTATACTTGGGTATACATTTATGTAAATCTCTAAATAGTATATAAAAGTTATATTAAAAGCATGTATATATTTTAGCTTAAAAGAAGTAGTTCATATACTAATTGCACTGGAATAAGCTATTTTTGCAAATTCATCAATAATCATATATCCATTTGCTGAACATTATATGGAGATATTCAGGGATTGGATTCAAATTAGATTCTTGAGTTTTGTAGATCGATGCAATGGAAAGTCTGGACACTGTAATATAAACTTGACAAAACATGGGCGTTAGTTTGTCAATTTCTGCCCATAGAGGGCACTAGAAACGCTTAGAGAACATGCTCCTGATAAACTATAAGAGCCGAAGCTCTAAATCTGGTGTCATATCGTAATGAAATCAATTGAGTATAAGTGACACTTTATGTGCTGGTTTAAAACCTTTTATAGCTAACAGTATATTCTCCCAAATTAGGTCATTTAATTTTTCTGCCAGGAAAATATTTTTTTATGACAACATAGTGTACTACGTAATACATTTTCCTGAACACATTTGACAAACAGGAGCCAAATACAAATTTTAGCATGCTCCAAACTGACTAATACATAATATAAAATATATGTGGGATTGAAATACTGTTGGAATGCAGAGTATGCTCGATGAATTGACATGACTTTTCTTATACTTTATATAATATGTCCTGTGTAGAATGTATTAAACAGACAGCAATGTGTTTGAGCTGTGAATTTGATGCATACAGTAGAAAAATCCTTAAAATAAAAAAAAACTCCACATGTACTGTACAGCTACTGTGCATTTTATTTTCTAAAAGAAAAATCTCAAAAGCTGGTGTTTCTTTCCTTGACATATCACAAAATGTCACAAAATAAACAAGTCTTCAAGTCATCATATGTTTTTGTTTGTTTTGTAGGTAAAAGGAGGTTTAAAATCCCACATTATAACAGTGCCCGTAATGGCTTACATTCATACTTAAAGCTGAAGTGTGTAATTTTTTTAAATGTTAAAATAACATCAATAACATTTATCATTCAGATAAAAAAAGATAACAAGCCAATAGTAGGTAATATTCCCCAAAAATGTAACATCTGCATCTCTGAGCTGCAATCAAATTGCTGCTTGAGACCGGTCCAACACAGCAGTTTTGGATCAACTTGCATCATTATCTGAGAACACTGCCAGATAATAGTCATTATTATCAATGCAGTTTTGTTTGATGATGCCAGTGGAATAGAAATTACACACTTCAGCTATCATTCAACATATACAGAAGAGAACTGTCAAACTGATAATATACATGAAGATGCTGTAAGGGAAACTTTTCCATTTTACAAAACAAAACCAAAAGTAAATTAAAATTTGGGAGAATTTAATTGGAAGACAATCCAAAAACTGTAGAAGCTTGTGTCCAGAGTTACATGGGCAGAGACCTGAGAAAAGAGGGGAAATACAACAAAAAAAGAGGAAAAGCATGCAAGAGATGCCTAATGTGAATATATTAGCGTTAAAAGGAATGTAATAATTTTTTTTTCTTTTATCAGACTGTTGCAATGAGAGACATTTTTAATCATCTGAAGTCAAATAAGATCACATGAGCCAAATCTAACAAAATGAGTTTATGGTATCATAAATCGATTATGAATCTACTGTAATTTACACAGAAATGCAGTTTTTTGAACCAGCGACACAAAAACCAACCCATAATTCACATAAAACAAGAGCTTGGAAAACAATAGCTTAGAAAAATGCATAAAATCAGTGAGCGTTGAATCGAATTGCATTGGTAATTCCCTTAGGCTATCTGATGTTCATAGTACTGGCATTTCAATGTCAGTCAATTACCATCAGGGGACTGTGAGGTCATAGTATTATTTGTGCCACATAAAGTCAAGAGGAAAAACACACGTTATTATAGCATGATCTAATGATATTCAAGCTGAGTAAAACATTTAGCACCGGCCAAAAAGAAAGATCCAGAACTAGTGCATTGAGATTTGTCAATGCCCAGGGTGCTCTTGTATTATATGAACAAGCACCAATGATGAGCACTTTCCCTGAGCTATATACAAACTCAGCTCAGGGGTACAATATCATCTTCGTTTATAACACATGACAGTTTTAAAAAAGAACAACCGTATCATTGTTCAGCACAAATAGATTTAACCGAAGAGACAGTAGCGTGAACGTACCCATGCCACTCTGACTTCAAGTTCCCCAAAATATAGGTTCACATTGGGTTTCTGTTGAGCTTTTCTATCAGTTAAAACACATGTTCATAGACTGTAAAACATTTCTCACAACCTAGATGACAAGATGTTGTTTCAAGCGCTGAAGTACAGCATTTTGGGTGTACAATGGTTTTGAACACTGACGTACACTCTTTAGCACCATAAAGATGAAATTAGCAAGACATTTCCTAGCCATATGTTCACTTTAAACCTCATGTAAGAGTGATGTAAACCTTTCCTTTGAGCCAATATCTTAACATCTGCAATTACGAAGTCATAAAATTGATTTTCATTCAATGCAGCGAAATAAAACCAAACATACTTGCGTATAAAAATAAACAGACACTGATCCACCCCAGCCCTCGCACCAATAAGTGATTGATTTCAAATAAAAATGAACTATGTAACAATAAAAATAGATTAAATGACATCTCAGGAGGTGTCATGGGATCTCTTTAGAAGCACCAGTGAAAAACATACAGTAAATTTTTTAAACATAACTTAACACGCTTGAATTGTATAAAATGATTAAGCTTTTTCAAGTCATGTTTCAGCCTCTTTGGGATTAAAAAAAAAATAAAAAATCAAGAATTGGGACCAAATAATATAACATTTTACATAAGTGCCAGAAATGAACCAGTTTGGACACGCTGTCGAAATGCAGCATAAAACCTTCCATGATTATTGCTTAAATATGCAAAGTTTTATAATCATGACACCAAAAACGTGAGAATAGATACTTGATGATAACTAAACCAAACGTGCAAAATGAAAACCTCAAATGTCAAGTTGGTCTGAAGATACAACATGCTTTTTGAAAGGATGTCCATGTCTAATAGTGTTGGGGAAAGTAACTTTTAAAAGTAATGCACTACGGTATTGCATTACTCCACTAAATAACTAATTACATTAGTTACTTTTTATGAGAAGTAATGCATTATGATGCTTTTGGGTTATTTTTTGTCAACTATGCTAGGCTGGCTAACAAAAACCTCAAAAGTTATATTTTTGGCAACTGTAAAGACCATTTCACATCAAAAGTGAAATTAATAAGCCTATGGAACTCACTTCCAGTTTCTCTAAACAAGGGGACAGTATCTGACATATTTTTTTATTACTTTACTAGTTACTTGAAAAAAGTAATCTGCTTATAGAACTTGTAATGCATTACCCCCAACAATGCCGAAACATTGCACCTTCATACCAATACAAATACCCAGAAAACTGATGTAAAGTTCCTATAATGACCCATGTGTGGTTCATACTGGTCATTTAACCTTACTGCTACAATGGCACCATAAAATAGCAACTACCGAGTGTCAGACAAGACAGCACCCAAGGCTGAGACGAAAATATAGAATTCACATTTGACAATGTCAATTCGGAGTGTTTACTACACGCGTCATTTAAAGGATGACATACTCCTATTGCAGTAAACAAGCTTGGACCAGAAATTAAATTACAAAATAGTCTTGAAAATGATCAGAATAAATAATCACATCTTCTATGCACTAATTTCATCTATATGTATAAAACCAGTTTTATAACATCTGTTCTGAGCACCATCTCTTTACAATAAAAAAAACACAGACATACACACCAAAACTCACAGTTAAAAACCCACAAACGGTAGTCTATTTCTTCGGAAAAGCTGAGATGAAGAGCACAACTGAAGAAGAGCACACGTAAAAAAAGGGCATGAAAGGATGAGAACTAGCTGAGGTAAGGCATTAGCTAGACAAGCACAGAGAATTTCACGTCCAGCGGTTGTAAGGCCCAGTGACGTGCGTGAGGGAGTAGGGCGCTGACATGACGACGCCGTCACGGGGAACTGTTAGCGATTGACGAGTGGGAACCTGAAGCTTGTGTCTCTCATCCGGATAAGTCTCATTTTCGCTCTCCGTATCCGAATCCCTCTCCTTCGAACTGTTGTTGAGTCCCAGGCGCTCTGCTTCCGCTTTCTCCCTGGCCTTCTCGGCCATTTTGGCCTCCCACTGTTGCAGGCCGTGGCCGGGAGCGTTCAGGCTCTTGTGCTGGTAGAAGACCAGGGAGACGCGGGTCGGATGCATACGGTTGGGGCGCAAGATGGGAGTAGTGGCGTGCAGTTCCCGTCGAGCGCACTCGATCAGGATGGAGCCGTGGGAAGGAGCCACCGCTACCCCGCCGATGTTCCCGTCCAGGAAATTGTGCTCGCTGTCTGACCACAGTTCCTTCACTTTACCCACCTCTGGGGTCAGGGGTTGCGCAGCAACTGGAGAGTTGCGGTGGTCCTCCAGGTTCAAGCGGCTGTGGAGACCCTCGGCCGTGGGCGGGGAGAGCGGGGTGGGAGCTGCACTGCCCTGGAAGCACTGCGGCTCCTCAGGCTCGGATTTGAACAAGGGAGAGGATTTCGAATTCATTCTCAGAGGGTCATATGGATAAGGTTCAGACATCTGCCTGATGGTCTCGAGTCCGTGTCTAGGGGAAGGAGAATCACTGCTGTGGCCCGCTCCTCTTGAGGGATCATGCGGTTGAGGGTGTGTGGAGGCCACAGGAGGAGTGCGGGATGTGTTACTCTGGACAGTAGAGCGCAAGTCTGACAATTGCCCTCCGGTGTCTGGGACACCAGATAAGTGCATGCTGGAACTTAAATTACGAAAATCCTTTTCCAAACATGGTGAATGTTCAACAGAGGTTTGTTTAAAACCTGTGGGCAAAATAATAATAATGTAAATTAGAGAAGTTCCCATAAGATTCTTGGATTAAATCAGCCCCTATTTTATGATCTATTCTCACAAAAAATGTAGGTTTAATTTCAAAATGGCCACACATTGGCCCGGTTTCACAAACAGGACTTACCTTAAGCCAGGACTAGGCATTAGTTTAATTAAGATATTTAAGCATCTTTTACAAAAATGCCTTATAAGAAAATCTTACTGTTGTGCATCTTAACACAGAACAATGACACTGACATGTTTTAAGATATGTTAGAGCAAGATATTTTCATCTGAGACAGCTCAAACAAGCAATTTAGTCTGGGACTAGCTTAAGCCTTGTCTGTGAAACTGGGGGATTGTGTTATTAGATTAAGCCAGGACTAGACCTTTGCTAATTTAGGACATTTAAGAATTAGAAACATGTCTTACAAGAATGCATTATCTGTGAGCATTTTAAGACCAAACAATGACAATAATGTATTTTAAGATATCTCAGTGCAAGCTTTTTTCAGTTTAGACAGCTCTTAACATTTATTTTAATCTAGGACTAGTCTTAAACCCTGTTTGGGAAACTGCCCCTGTATGTTTAAGGAGTGAGTCCCGTAAATCATCGATTCATGTGTGTATAGAGCAGCACTCGCTCCTGCATTAGTAGCTATAGCAACATTTTGGTGTCTTCAGGAGTGAAGAAGAATTCAGCTGTTTGAAATATGCCATTTTTTGGATAAAGACTCTTTATTTACATAAATGTTAACTAGACTATCGCTCATTTTGTGTATGCTCTGCTTTAGAGAGCGCTG
Organism: Enteromius fasciolatus; assembly: GCA_032361145.1. Taxonomy (NCBI): domain Eukaryota; kingdom Metazoa; phylum Chordata; class Actinopteri; order Cypriniformes; family Cyprinidae; genus Enteromius; species Enteromius fasciolatus. The sequence goes on along the minus strand of JAUMHR010000063.1, from coordinate 6,394,228 downwards.
TCTTGCACTGTTGCCATTAGGGCTGCAACAACTAATCGATAAAATTGATAAATATTGATAATGAAATTCGTTGTCAACGAATGCCTTTATCGATTAGTTGGGCTGCTCACGTTACTGAGGAGCACAACCGCAAGATGCACCAATACACACAGCCGCTCGCGCAATGGAGGTTACAGAAGCGTCTGCAGGAAAAAGTATGCGTCCCAAGTCCTCCAAGATATGGGAGCAATTTACATTAAACACCTCTAAGACGGCAGTAACCTGCACGCTATGCAAGACCAAGCTTTCATGGCACAGCAGTACCACAGTCATGCACGAACACTTAAAAAGAAAACATGTTGGTGTTACGGATGGCGAAACATCAGCAGGGTAACGTTAAGTAAAAACTTTATCTCTTCATCGTGTAAAAGTTGTATAGTTTAAGTGCTTTTGTTTAAACTGTTTGCTAACTTCGGGACCGTTGTGCTAGATCTGTTCACGTGCTACTCGCTAACATCACATTGCGCAATCACCTCACGAGCAATAGTGATTAGCTCAAGGGCGCTACTTTAGATTAGCTTAAATTACACGGTGCGAATAACAGGAGAATCTTACATTTAGTGATTGTTGTGGTTTTCCGCAAGTGTAAATAATAGTACATTTGTGACTATTAGCTTTTTGCATTTCTACATTTTTTTTATAGTCCACTACAAAATTAACTTGTTAACTAGCAAATCTGTTTTCAAAAGTAAGGTAATTTACTGTGGTTTTACTTATGCATATATAATTATTTTAGCTGTTTATATCTTAACAACTGAATATGCCAGTGTATTTTTAAACTATATATATATATATATATATATAATAAATGGTTTTAAATAGTTATGAGCAAAACATCAAATTAAAGAAGCGTTTCGTTTTTTAAAAAATAATCGCCCCACTAATCGATTATCAAAATAATTGTTAGTTGCAGCCCTAGTTGCCATGTCCTCATATTTACAAGTGCTTTTAGGCATGTTGTTTGGTCTTAGCTCATTAAGATATAAAGGTCTTTTATGGAGTTAATAAAGTGGTAAGCTGCAGATATGAGATATATTTGGTGTTATCTTTTTGTGCGTATTCTTGTTTGATTTTTGTTAGGATTAGACAATATTTGGCTGAGATACAACTATTTGAAAATCTGGAATCTAAGAGTGGCAAAAATTGAAATATTGAGAAAATCCCTTTAAAATGTAAAAATTGAAAGCTGAAAGGCTTTTTATAAAAGTTTTACTTGGCAATGTCACTTAGCTAAGAAATACTACCCGCCTGGGCACACGCACATTCCTATAGACTCAATACGTAACAAGCATGCAATTCAAAATTGAACAAATTCACGTTTTTGTTGTTTACACATAGACTTGCACCTTAACACCCATTTTCAAAAGTTTGCATTTTTTGCATAAATCTGCTTTTAGTTGAAAATGGTGTAAATGCCCCTTAAACCAGTTTTTTTTTTTTTTACCATTTCTGCAGCCTCCCCAGCACTAGATATTTTGAATGTTCCTTACACCAAACACCCTTCCTGAAAACAACATCAAGAAGATGCCTTTTTTTAAGAAGGAAGGCTGAGTTGTATATACCTTTAAGATGATCGCTCTTCATTTTCACAGGAGTGCCCTGCTTACTATCCAGGCCGCTTAGTTTCTCAGCATGGGCTCTTTTAGCCTCCATCCTCCTCTTGCGTGCTGATTTGACGGGCTCGGCCAACATTCTCACTTCTCTTGGGAAAGCAGAGAGGACCTGCAGGGCCCCAGATTTTATTTTAGCCCACTGGCCCTGAACATGGCCAAACTCATCGGTGTCAGAGATCTTGTAGAGCGGTAGGACGTGCAGCTGCTCGTCTTCTGGAATGTTCCGCACTGCGCGGTTATCCTCCTTGGTTAAAGTGCATACCTGCAGTTCACACAAGGCCAATGCATATCCCATTTAGCACAATGTTGTCAGAAAATGAAAAGAGAACGTACAGTATTAGAAAGACTAACATTGACGGTGGAAGTGAGACTCACCACAGTGCTTCCATTGGTCATGTTATGTGTGTCTCTGTGGGCATGAGCGCAGAAGTCCACACATGCAGTCACACCAGAGAACGGTCGACCTTCAGTCCTGCCCAGCCGACAGTCCTGCCCCTGCTGCTCCTGCTCCACCTGACAGGTCACAGATCATTTTTATTATTACCATCATTTCTTCACAAATGTTCACAGTTTGCTATAGAAATAAACACAAAATTAACTTAGCGATATTGTGACAGATCGTGACATTTCGATTATGTAATTCTTACCTGGTTGTGAAAGGCCTCAGGAGCAAGTTTCTTGTACACAGGGGCCAAATCTGATGCCAGATTCTGCAAGTTTTTCTCCAACTTCTCCTCCTAAACATGAAATCAAACATCATTGAAGTTTGAAAGAAGAAATAAAAAGACCATGAAGCATAAATAATGCATTTGTGTCGAAGATGCAGCAGAGTATTAAACTAGTGTAATTCTGGTCCAAACCCGTTATAGCACTTTTGCATTTGCAAACACTATCGGGTAGGTGTAGGGATAGAGTGATAGTCACCGTGATCTTGCCAAGTAAGACATGAACTTGGTTTAACACTGTCCAAAATTATAGACTTATCCCAATCCCTACCCCTAAAACTTACCCTACTCAGAATTTATGCCTAATATCACTGGGAAATGATAGCTGATTAACAAGGGTGTAGAAGCACCCAAGCCTGACCATAAACAGCCTAAAACAGATATTTACTGAAAAATGATCCCTCAAATCTGATTGGTTGATTGAAATGTTGTTCCAGGATAAACAAGAATTCTGATTCAGCGTAACAAGTATAAGCTAGTATTGAACTCACTGGACATTTCACTTTGAAACTTCTGCGAAATGTGCAGTAAGGTACATCATAACAGAAATGCTGCAGAAATTTATTTAGAGACACGTATTAGTCTGGGTTGCATATTTTGAAATTGATCAAACTTTGGGGAGGTTTCGCTAAAGGAATTGTTTTTAATAATAATTATTAATAAAAAAATGATGTTAACTGTTTTACTTAGTGCCACTAGAGGGCAACAGTTTCAACTGGTTCAGGTAAACAATGTAATTCAGGTACGTTCACACAGGAAACAGAAGCCACTATGGCTTGTTGGCAGGATTTTGAAAACCAGGATGCGATATTTTCATAACAGAGCACCTCTTCACACATTTCTTGTGGACTCAGAATTGATCTCCTGTGAGCCCATCTAGTGCTCACCTCCTCAGGATAGTCTCCCAGCAGTCTGAACTTCCGGGGCGTTTTGCTGCGTGCAAACTTGCAGCCATTGAAGTACATACTCCAGGAGCAACCAAATGAAAAAGAGGCACCGCAGGTCTCTGTATCCAGACCCTGACACGCACATGTGCGACTAACAGAAGAGAGGAAGAAGGTTAAGTAAGTTAAGTTCAATAATATACACTAATATAATATAATATACAACTTGATGGTGTTGTTGATTGTTTTAGTTTAATTGTGCATAGAAATTAGATTTCTTTTTTTGTTCATTTTAGTGGCATTTTTGCCCCCAGGCAATTTCCGACCTTGCTTCTTCCCACTCTAGCCTGGTCTTTTCAGCAGTGAATGTACTCTTACAAAATAATGGTGTGAAGGAGTTTAAAGAAAAGTACTCATGCTTCACAAACACTTCATCAAGAACAACCTCCAAATGTTCTTTTGTGCTTGTGTGAGGGAGTGTGTACGTGAATCATTCCCACACACTGTCCGTATGTCACTTGTGACTCACTCCTCATTGATGGCGCAGCGGCGGCTAGTGGGCGAGCCATATTTGCAGAGAGTCTGTGTGAGCTCCTGGTACAGCCTGTCAGCCACACTGCGTGGGATCCCCTCCCAGGCCAGGATGAGAATGACTACCACTGCATTCTGACAGCAGTGACCAGCACGCTGCCGCACAAGACACAGCAACTTCTCTTCCTCACTTTCCCGACGTATGATCTACAGAATTGAACACATGTGCACACAGTAATGTGAAGAAGAAAAAAAAGCTCTTCGCAGACGGATAGTTATTTCATATGTGTCACTCACCCACTTGGCGATTGGGCAACCTTGTGAGCTCCGCCCCTCTTTGCCTGTATACACAACAACCTCCACACGGACTGCGTTACCTTTCTGGCCATATCTGTGGAGAAAACACTGCAGTGAGTTGTGTGTCTATAACAGAGGGGTCAACATCTCAACAAGCTCAACATCTTTTTAATGCGAAGAACCCTCAAATATTACAATCCCTTTGCAAATAGACCTCCCTTTTTTTTGTAAAAAGACTCATTTTCATGAAACTATATTAAGATTTGTGTTGCTTACTGTTTCCATAATATGTGTGTGTAATGTGTATATTTATACACATGCATTTATATATTTAAGAAAAAAATGTTGTTTATATTAAATATATTTATATATTAGATCTTTTAATTGATTATAAATATATACATGTAAACACATTCAAACATGTTAATATATATATATATATATTTTTTTTTTTTAAAGACATATTTGTATGTCTTTATATATACATGATAAATATACACACACACATATACTATGTAAACAAAAACTGTTAGATACAAAAAAAGTGATTAATTTAACTATATATACACTGCTCAAAAAATAAAGGGAACGCTAAAATAACACATCCTACTGTAGATTAAATACTTCGTTCTTTACATAGATGTGCTGACAACAATACCACACAAAAATTATCAATGGATATCAAATTTATAAACCCATGGATGTCTGGATTTGGAGTCATGCTCAAAATTAAAGTGGAAACACACTACAGGCTGGTCCAACTTTGATGTAATGTCCTCAAAACAAGTCAACATGAGGCTCAGTAGTGTGTGTGGCCTCCACGTGCCTGTATGACCTCCCTACAGCGCCTGGGCATGCTCCTAATGAGGTGGAGGATGGTCTTCTGAGGCATCTCTTTCCAGACCTGGACTAAAGCTTCCGCCAACTCCTGGATAGTGGTGCAACGTGGCGTTGGTGGATGGAGCGAGACATGATGTTCCAGATGTGCTCAATTAGATTCAGGTCTGGGGAACTGGCGGGCCAGTCCATAGCATCAATGCCTTTGTCTTGCAGGAACTGCTGACACTCTCCAGCCACATGAGGTCTAGCATTGCCTTGCATTAGGAGGAACCCAATGCCAACCGCACCGGGATATGGTCTCACAAGGGGTCTGAACGTTCTCCATTTGTGGCCTGCTAGAGGTGATTTTGCAGGGCTTTGGTAGTGTTCCTCCTTACACAAAGGTGAGGTAGCGGTCCTGCTGCTGGGTTGTTGCCCTCCAACGGCCTCCACCATTGCTCGCATTGATGTGCCATCCTATGTGAGCTGCACTACCTGAACCACTTGTGTGAGTTGTAGACTTCGTCACATGCTACACCATCAGCACCACCAGCATTCAAAAGTGACCAAAACATCAGCCAGAAAGCATAGGAACTAAGAAGAGTTCTGTGGTCACCACCTGCAGAACCACTACTTTATTGGGGGTGTCTTGCTAATTGCCTATAATTTTAACCTGTTGTCTATTCCTTTTGCACAACAGCATGTGAAAATGATTGTCAATCAGTGTTGCAGTTTGATTTCACACAAGTGTGATTGACTTGGTGTTACATTGTGTTGTTTAAGTGTTCCCTTTATTTTTTTGAGCAGTGTATATATATGTTCAATGACGAACAGATCCATCACGATTCAATATGCAAATAAATTCAAAAAAGAGCACCAATCAGAATTTAGCATTCAAATATTATGATATCATTATCAGGTGCATCAATATAACAAAAATAGGATTTTTAAACTTACAAATAATCTAATATCAATATAATGTTTCCTTGCAAACACGTTATGTGTCATACTTTTAATTGTGCAACTTAAGGAAAATAGTATCATCACAACTTAATTCTGCCATAGCTACCGGAGCTAAGTAGTAACCTCTCAACCTCTGTGGTGAGAATCACTCGATGGGCCCCTTGAACCCAGTTATAGGCTTCCTGTTTCAGCTTAAGAGAGCATGAAAGTGTGTTTCTGCTGAAATGCATCTGTGGTTGCTACTCTGAGAGTAGAGAAACCTATAGATACATATATACTTCTCTGTCAATGTCAAAAAATGTTGCACAACAGGGCTCCACTGCCAGTATTTAACTGCCAAACCCACTATATAATTGTGCAATATTAGTTAATAACCTGATAATAATGTATTAATTTGACTGATAGATCAATAGGAATTCCACATTTCAAATAATTATTTTGCCATATTTTAAGACAGGATAGTATAGATGTTATATATTTAGATGTTGGATTGCTTATAAATATGAACCATTATTAATATGATTAAATAATATATATTTTTTAATTGTGTATTTGTAGTAAATTAATTTATTACTTTCATAAATGTATTATTATTTATTTTATTTAATAAAAAAATACTTAATAAATACGAAACAATAATTGTAAAAATCCTACATGAATGTTTAAAACTACACATTAAAAAATTTTGTCTGTTAAATATTATTGCATGTAAACATAGTAAATGAGATCCACTTTACCTGTTCTCCATCATCTCTCTCACAGCTGCTACATTCGGACCAGATCCAAGGTGAGTATAATAAGGGCCCTCCTCTTTCTCAATTACGTGTTCTGTAGAGGGACATTGTGTTTGGAGATGAACTGAAAGAAGTTCTAGCCAACCTTTATTTAAAGTTATGTTATGGCAAATAGACTTACCCACACAGTCACAGGAGGGCATCTCTGTGGTTTGTTTAGAAGGGGTGCTAAGGAGATTCTTGGTTGGTGTGTCCAAGAACTCCAAGAAGCTGTTGATCGTGTGCTTGGTAGGAGTCTGTTCTCCAGTGTTCACCATTTCCCCGTTCTCCAAATGTACACCAGATGTGGACAACACTGTAACACCTCCAGACTTCTCCACTTTGTAAAAACCATTTTGATTCATGTGCAAGTGTTGATGATCATTAAAGCCATTGGCTTTAAGATGCGTCCCTGGGCTTTGCGGCAAGTCCTTACAGGGTTCACTGGCCATGGTTTGCTGAGGTTGTTGTTTAGCACCATGATTTAGCACATCGTAGGTTTTAGATACCTGAGAAATCATTTGTTGTTCACATTCATGCTTCGGCCACTGGCTAGCACCTAGATGGTCAATAGTATGATTGTGAAAGAGTCCGTTTGGTGGCGGCAATGAATGACTTTGAGCTCCATGCCCGTATTTAAAGTGAAAGCCGTTCTGCTTACCAGAACCTAAGATCGTTTCAAAGTGCTCTTTTTTTAGACCGTTGCTGTAGTATAACAGCTGCCTGTTCTCATGATGAGCCTCTGCTATGTACTTTTTCAGATCTATCTGCGCTTGGGGAAGAAACGGACTCCTCTTGTGCTGGAACCTCATCTTTTGTTGCGAAATGGCTTTCTGAATGGTGGCCTTGAGTGGGGTTTTCCTGTTGGGCGTTCTCTTGGCCAACGGAATCCTACAATGGTTGCCCTCGATCTCAGCAGCTTTCTTCTTAGACATCCTGGGTTTTGAAGGCGTCATCTTGGGTTTCCTTGGTTTCTTTAAGTGCTGCCCCAAATAATTATGATTGTATTTCATGGTTTGAGTTGGCATACCTTTGGGGGGACTGTTTTCCGAGACTTGCATCTGTCGAGATTCGATCATGAACGCGAGCTGCACCAATTGAGCGGCAACTTCCTCCTCGTCCCTCTTTCTTGAGATCTGAGTCGCTTCTCCATGCTTGTACTTCTTAAAAGTGCCTTCTAACCTGTCTGCTTTACAAAGTGCTTGGCTGTTTCTGTGGTTCTCCGTGGTATAAGATAGCTTTTCACATTCTGAGCTGGCCGCTAGAAGATCCTTCAAGGACAGTTTTCTGGAGGTAGACGCACAATGCTGATTTTGACTTTGGGTGAAGTTGGCAGGCCTGTTCAGAGGGTTGCGGATGACAGATGTCTGTTGCAATGATGAACTGATTACAGAGACCTTGTTAGAGAAAACATCTGAAACTAGTTTCGCCTCTCGAAGAGGTACGTGGTCGCCAGACGTTTCTCGTTGAGTGTCCTGACTCTGGTTTTCATTTTCAAAGGGCACTGTTTGTGGGGTAGCTGCCAGTTGGGTCAAGGCCTCAATAGCTATAGCCTGATCAACGCTAATATTCCTATGCTGGACCAGAGACTGGACACAGGGTAAAGATAGTGCAATGTTATCATTCTGAGGAGGTTCCTCTGGACTTTCTCCTTGATTTAACTGACACTGATATGGTTCTTCTTTCGGCTCAGTTTTTAAACAGGCATGAGGCCCGTAAAGCCTCTCCTCTAGACGTTTCCTGTCCGTACTGGAGAAGCAGACCACGGCTGCTAGGGTAGACAAAGCATCTTCGTAGCACCCGTTGGTCTCTAAGTGCTTTGAGTGCGGGTCATCAATCTCAACCCATTGCTCCTCCAGTTTGATCTTCTTCAGAGGAACCGTCTGTTCTTGAATGGAGTCGGATTCATGACTCATGGATCTATGGAACGTGGCATGTGTCTCGGTGGCATCTACATGTCTTTCAGTGTTTGGTTTCATGTGTTCAGCACCATTATGAGAGGTTAGGGCACTGTTGTGAGGGAGAAGTACATCAGTTGTCGCGGGCTCCTTTCCAGGAGGGGCTGGTAACAAGCCATGCTGGAGAGGCGTGGGAACATCAGGTGGAACATTGTGTGTTAAGGATATGTAATGTGCCTCTTCCTCTGGTGTCGCACAGGTCTCCTCCATCTGCTCTAAGCTCGTGCCATTTACTGAGTTTGCCTCTGACTCAACCTGCAGTGGAAAAATATAGAGATGCAAGTTTTGGCTGTGGTACTGGAATTGGTCATTGCAAGTTATGACAGCTGGTGCACAGTGGATCATGGCACAGAACTTGGGGTGATTAAGCAATACATAGAAAACACTTTTTAAAAATCTGAGTGATTAAGCAAAACTTTTTACGTGTTATGTGAGTTACTCACTAGTCTATACCTTGTACTGGCAAATGAACAACTTGGTTTCTTGCATGTCCATAATACGACAATTAATTAAAGAGTTTGTTCACCCCAAAATGAAAATTCTGTCATTAATTGCTCACACTCATGTTGTTCCAAACCTATAAGACCTTTGTTCATCTTTGGAACACAAATTAAGATTTTTTTGATGAAATTCTCATTTTGGGATAAACAAACCCCTTAATGTATAAAAAGTTATTGTCTCTCAAAAGAAAGAGTCGACTCTGAATCATTGAAACGAGTCATTTTTAAAATGAGTCCCAAGCCTTTCATGTAAACGTCAACATAAATCATAATCATACATCCCACTTGATATGTACACAGACATGGAAAAACGTGGTTTTTGATTTGGCCTCAATGAAAATGTGAACACAATGAAAGGGCTTATAAACACTGCAAAGCGACCAATCACAGAAGGGGTTCGGAAAAATGAATCGTTTGGGAGTCGTTGAACAAATAAGGTAAACATAAATGCAAAATATGAAAATATAATTTTATTTTGAGCTTGTATGCATGTCAACCTGTTGTTTAGTACACCCAAAACCAAAATACGAATTTTCATAACCCATAATATGGGCGCTTTAATGAGAGAAATCGTGCCTTTATGGTGGTAAAGATGTATGTGGTTTTATTTTTTTATTACTAAACAGACTAAATTTACAGTGCAGATTTTAATGTGCAAGTTTATTTTTCTTCCTAAAAATATACATTCTTATCCATTTTAGATAAGCACTTTGCCAGCACTTTGTGTTACTGTTTGAGCTACAGCAATGTTTTACATGCAGTTACACATACATGTGCATGTATTTAAAACAATACAAATCAATTTGCAAGTGACTACTAAGATACAATTATTCATACTGCATTCAACTGAAAGCCACAATATACCACAATGAGAACATTATTAGTAACACTCATTATGGCCTTGTAATTGTTTTTCCTCACCAGAAAAGAAAACGTAGGCAATGAAAAGAACCTTCACAGCATGCCTGCCTTACTGTAACCTAAGTACCTCATAAAACAATTTTACTACCTGTGTAAAGCAGTGTGCATAAGAAGATTAAATAGTTGCAGGAGTCAGTCCGTCATTGTGTGAGAAACTGTGGTTTCATGTTTTTTATATAATAAAAGCAAGTTAAATGTGTCTCTTAGTGCAGCGTGTAAATTATGGAAGCATATGTGTAGCAATATTCAAAATGGCAATGTATTTCTTATTTAAATTTAAGTTAACTCACATGTGCAAAATTTGGTGCAAAAGGAAAATGAAATAACATTATTTACATTTTCCATTTACAACAGTATTTTCTTACAAAATCATCATTTAAATGTTATTTGTCCAAAATGCATTTAGACTAACAGTTAGGACACTTACGATTTAATTTTTAATTCACGCCGTGGGATATTTGTAGCAAAATTCAATGTGGCTTTAAAATTGCATTCAAAACAATTAGGCTTATACATTTTAATTTTAATTTTGCAACTTATACAGCATTCAAATTCAAGTATTCAATTTACATATTAAGATTACTGTTGAAATGGGAAATGTAAATAATATTAACAATTTCAATAATATTAAAATATATCATTTTCCCTTTGCACCAAAATTTTGCACATGTGGGTTAATGGAAAATGTAAATTAAAATAAGAAATACATTGCCATTTTGAAGATTGCATTGCAAATTAAATATTTCTACACATATGCTTCCATAGTAAATAAATTCAGCAGCATCAACAATGTAGTATTGAGGGAAACTCCTTCATGTATCATTAACACTTATGCCAAGAGAGGGCTGATGCAACAGAGGGGTCGAAACAAGAGTGAGGCAATAACTTGGCAGCCGCTGCAACTGTTATTACTGCGGGGAATAGGAAGAGAATAGTAATCGGCTCTTTTGATGTTCCCATCCAGTAGTGAAACAAAAGCGGTCGGCATCAGATGCTGAGTGAAACTGCGTTCAGTAACAAAGTGGTCTGGATAGGGATCTAATGGGAGGACTTTGTAAATGTTCAGATCTTTTGCTTCCTGCGATACAGAAGCCCAAACTTTTGCTGCTATCGGCAAATCATGCCCGCTTATCATGAGGTCTAATTCAGAAGAAATGTGACAAACACTATGAAAATGAGGGCTGTAAAATAGAAGTAGTTTGTTTGTGCAAATTTGGGGTAAACCTGCAAAGCAAATCCAAAGCTGTTGTTTTTCAGTAAAAACAGCCCTGATAGACATGAGTTTACCAGCAGCTTTGCACAACTCTAGTGGATATAGAAGATAATATACTACCAATATAAAGTTGCACCGCTGAAGGGAAGGCTCACGCAGCAACATAAGAATCAAAACGCGCAACATAAGAAACCTTTTTTAAGAAATTAAAAATAGAATGCTCAATATGTCTAATAATTAGTTAAACAAAGTCACTCACATTTTTAGCATTATGATAGGTTAATAGTTTTATAAATAGTTCAAGCAAATAGAATATTATTTGGTCACTTACATTTAGGCAGACCAACAGAGCATCTGACATCAACCAGTCCATTCATTGCTGAATGATTCAGTGTTTTGAACGTATCAGTTTAGTTGAAGTTTCATTAGCCCATTCATAAACATCTAATGAATCTGCTGTACGAACGAATCATTTAAATGAATCTAAATCCAATTACTATATATATAATATACATATACATATATAATATACAATTAATAGACGAGGCGCAAGCATACAAATGCCGAGTTCATAACTACCAGCCAATCAGGAATGAGAATTTGTGGTTTCCGGGTGATCCCGCCAAGTGCCAGCTTGCCAGCACGTTCGTAACTAGGCAACATGGGTGCGCGCACGCACACACGGAGTGGAATTTGAAAGAGCAATAATGACGAATGCGGAAGGTAAT